>JACXGM010012591.1:0-23846 GCA_016801145.1 Umbra pygmaea | reverse complement strand
GTTGAAAAAGGTGTGGAGTGGTGGAGCGGAGCGCAACAATTGCTCAGTGAGCTAGGATTTTCAAATGCTCATTTTGGCTCACATACTCTGGTATTGGACTATGTCGCCACTGCATTAAAATATTTCTGAAATGGCAGTGCCCCCCCGCTGATGACCCAATGCCCCTCCAGTAGATCTGCTCTGGCGCCGACTCTGCTCTGAAGTGTCTAGGTTTGTATTTTCTCTCTTGTTCTCCTGGGTCTAGAGGTTCTGCAAAGTCATTAGGTGTCACCATATAGCTCAAGTTTGATTGACAGATTTGTCTGTACGTTAGCAAACCATACGTCACACATTTGTTGGGAATTCCCTGCTTGAAGCTTCGTAAGGGAATGCCTACAATAGCCAAGAAACACTGTCGGGTTTCAAGCCAACTACGGTAAGACGATTTTTCTACTTAGATTGTGCATATAATATAGACAATATACTACACATCCGGACTAAAAGGGGGGGATAACATAGTTTTGCAATTACAAACATCGCAGACTGTATCTTTAAGCCTCAGACTAAAATGCCTGTTTGAGCTATCTTGATGCAAAGCGACTTGAACAAACCCTAAAATAGTTGTAGAGGTTGCCTGTTCTGGAATAAGCAAAGACAATTGCAAGAGGGAGGATAAGGTCTAGTCTAGGACTGAATTGAATCTTAAATTAACCCTTCAAAGCGGCAGGTTTAACTTCTGCTTGATACTGTTGGTGAGGGAGCATGGACTATTTGGAAAATCTAAATGAAAACCAACATGCACTACAGAGGCCACTCAGGCCAGCCAAATGAATACTTGTGGATAGAAGTAATCCATTAAATTACCTTAAATTGATGAAATAGCTTTTTGGGACGGCTTTCGTATGAACAAATCCGACTCTGGTTTCTATTCAAGAGGAGTTAGCGCTGGATCTCTTTACTATCCTTTCCTCTATCTCCCTTTAATTTTTCTGACGAACTCGGGAGCTGTGCCAGTAACAGTGGCTTGACCGCGGCTGGTGCAGTTTCCTGAGTTCACGGACAAGCTCGACCAGTGAAGGACTGGGGAAGAAAGGCAGGTAGCAGTGGCTTGACTGTGGCCTGCCCAGACTTCCCAGTCCACGGGAATACTAAGAACAGGGCAAGGAGGAGACCCGGATGCAGACAACTGGTTGGAACCTACCCGACCCGGGAGAACGACCAGTGGAGCAGCAGAGCGGAGACCAGGGAAGCTGCCATACCTGGAACCAGCACCCTCAGATGCTGGAGGAGACTGAGGAACCAGGAATTTGCAGAATCAGACCAGGACTCCAGCAACCCCACCCCGACCACCTGAGGACAGCAGGAGTCCTGAGAAGTCATTAAAACTTCCTACCAAAGGAAAGTACTATTTTTTCACTCCCCTTCATACAGATCACTTCTCCCCAAGTTTGTACATTTTCATTCCCCTAAAACCCCTCCCTATTTCCCTCTTTACCCCCCCCTTCCCTTTCCCCCACCCGACCCACCCAGCAGAATGAATCCCAGGAATGCCATACGGAGGCACAATGCCGTCCGCATGACCTTAAAGACATTACCGGGAACAACTCCAACAATACTGCCAAGATTAACTTTTAGCAGGACAATTTTGCAGCAAGGGTTGGGTTTCACTCCAGGGGAAATACAGTCTTTTTAAAATACCGGGCACAGGGAACACATTTGAGATTAGTTTTAAGCACCCACACTCACTCGCACGTTTGTGGCAATGCACTAGGGAAGAGACATACAGGGCACTTTTTGACAAGTATATTACACAATCAATAACAGACACGGACAAAAGAACAGTGACAATAATACTCTACAATGAAACAGTAAACGACCAGGACATTCAAACATGGCTAGCACAATATGCTGAGGTGGAAACTGGGGTTCAATGGAACCGGGACGAAGATGGGGTGTGGACGGGGGCTAGAAGGTGGGGGGTGAGGTTAAGAAGAGACCAGGCTGGCGGGCTCATTCACCTCCCCAGCACCATCACCTTAGGACACAACAGAGGACAGGTGTACTACAACGGACTACCTAAACTGTGCAGGAACTGCGGCCTTCCGGACCACCTGGCTGCAGACTGCACAGTTACTCAGTGCAAGGTATGTAAGGGGGAGCACCACACTAGGGAATGCACACAGGACAGGCGTTGCAATCTCTGCGGGGGCGAGGGACATGTCTTTAAAGACTGCCCGAAGTCATACGCCAACAAGACTCGCCCCCAAAGAGAGGCACCTTCAGAGGAGACGGCACCAGGACCAGCACCGGAACCAGGACAAGCACAGGCACCAACAGCAGAAACGGCACCAGCAACAGCACTAACACCAGCACCGGCACCAACACCAGACCGAGCACCAATACCGGTAACAGGACTGACATCAGTACCAGAACCGAAACCAGCAGCAGAACCAGCACCAGCAGAAGCACCCAGACGAACACCAAAACCAGCAACGCAACCAAAGCCAGCCCCAGCACCAGAAACAACCCCAACATCAGGACCAACACCGGGATCAGCACCAGAGCCAGCACTCGCACCAGCACGAAAATCACCACAAAGGTCAGAAACAGTACCACAGCCACACACAGACTCTGAACAAACACGGGCACCCGAACCACCAAACACCCCAGAACCAATAGCAGAAAGAGACACTCGCACACCTGACCACGAAACACCCCTGCATCACCAAGCTGGCCTGGGCCCCCCGGTCTCGCCCCTGTCCACACCCCCGACAGAAGACCCGGACCACATAGAACAGGATCAAGATCTACCAGCACAAATACAGCCACAGATAATAAAAGATGAGGAAGAAGAGTCAGACATTTCACCACCTACAGACCAACAAAAGAAAAGGAAAATTAAATCAGACAAAACAACCAGCAAAAAACTTAACCAAAATGCATCACCGCCAAACCAGGACCCTAGTTCCACCCAGAGAACCACAACCACAAACACACCCCATATCCCGGTCAGCATTGCACCCACATATAACAAACCACCACAAAAGAAAAAAAAAGAGAAATAGGTAATTTTATTCCGGGATTTACATGTCACAAGCAGACTATGATTTTTTTAGGACTCACCAGGTGTAAGATTAATTTGTCACTGGAATAGATGTATAATTGAAAGAAAATCAAGTTTGTCACTAAAGGGTTAAGGGTGTGTAAATATGGGTGTTTAAAAAAATATATATATATATATTTTACGTAAAAATCAGAACAAATGTTAAACGAATGACTGAATGTAAATGTTTAAAAGTATGTAAAAAGGTAAAAGTAAATATTATACCAAATTAAAACAACTTTCGTATGAACAAAGAAAATGCATTGGAGATAATATCTTTGATTGAGCCTAAAATTTCCTCTCCATCTTAAAGAGGAAGGCATTTATCTAGTCGTCTCCAAGTTCTGATCACTTTCTTGCATCTGGAATCTTCCATCGTGAAACTGGTAATTTGTGTGGTGCCAATGAAGCAACTGTGTGTACAATAGTTCACAAAGTCTGCAGGGCTATTTGTGCACTGATGACTCTTTAGACCAAGTTAACTAGTGCTGCTGGCCAAGCCAACTATAAAGTGCATTTCTATGTATACGGGCACTTCCCAGGAGTGAATGTCTGTATAGATGGATGTCATGTTCCCATCAACGTGTGGTGCTGGGGAATACAGGAACCATAAGAACTGGATTCCATCAATGTTCAGGGTGTACAGACTCATCATTTTGAGGTTTCAAACTTTTTTGACAGTTGGAAATGTGCAACACACGATTCAAGAGTGTTTCTCAACTCTTCATTGTGTGCTCAGTTTCAAAGAGGACAACATAGTGGATTATTACTTGGTGACAGTGGATACGGTCAGAGTACATTTGATTCACTCCATACAGAACATAAATTCCACACCAGCTGAGCAGCAAAGATATCTGAATGAGAGTCAAATGTGTGTTTTTGAATATGGAAAAATCGATTCCAGTTTTTATGTAATACACTTCTTTTCAAGCCAAGAAGATACTGCACAACTACCTGAAGCTGCATTACTGTTCTGGTCCTCCGATGAAAGATCAGGATCAAGCAGTCGTGCCCATGGCTGAAGCAGACAATGACCAGTCAGGATTTGCACACAGAGTTGCTTTCACATTGCAGCAATTCAACTAGATAAGATGGATTTAAATATGGAATGTGTTCATTATGGCTACTTTTTGCTTTGATAATGTTTGATCGATACAAAATTTTACAAATGTGCAGCAAGAATAAATGAGTGACTAAACCAAGGCTGGTTTAAAATATAGTTTGTGGTGATTAAAATTGTCTCACTCATGACTATCCAAATGACATACATTTCTTTAAATATCATATTGTTAACCATGGCTGGTAATCACACTTGTCTCATTTCTTTATCTTTTTTGTTATCTGCTGAAATGTGGTGGCAGCGTCTTGTCTCATGCTATACCATATATGGAGGGCACACACTAACTGTGTACTAGGAAACTATACCAGATGTGGAGGGTACATACTAACTGTGTACTGGGATGCTATACCAGAAGTGAAGGGTACACACACTGTACTAGGATGCTATACCAGGTGTGGTGGGTACAAACACAGTGTACTGGGATGCTATACCAGATGTGGAGGGTACACACACTGTGTACTGGGATGCTATACCAGATGTGGAGGGTACACACACTGTGTACTGGGATGCTATACCAGATGTGGAGGGTACACACACTGTGTACTGGGATGCTATACCAGATGTGGAGGGTACACACACTGTGTACTGGCTCTTCCTGTTTAGATTATTTTCCTCTGGAAACAGAACACAGTTAGAAGCATAATGAACTCATAATGGTCTTTAGAATGAAAGAAGAATGAAGATTGATGAAGACAGTGGAATATATTTATCAATGGAAATAACCAATTTACCTTCTTTGGTATATGTAACATTTGTGCTCAGTTCTTTATCTGAACTGTCCAAATGGTCATCATCTGGTCTATATTGCTTTCTTCTGATCTATGCATTCTCTCTTTTTAAAGACAGTTTAAGTTTCTTCCCCAGAGTTTACAAAGGCAGATATCATTCAATATAACTGATATCATAAAAATATTAAATACTGATAATAATGACGATATCTCACATAAAGTTGTTGTACTCTTCTTGTAGTTACATTTCATTTTAATTTGCATTGAATTAACAGCAAATCAAAGCCAAACCATTCTTTTTCTTTTCTTTAGTAGCAGTAGTATGGTTTCAGCTTTTAATCACTGGATGGTTTGACAACATTTCTCTTAGTAGCATTTTTTCATATTCACAAAAGGTTTTTGAACAAGTTATTTTGCCTATGTGTTGTCTGAAGGTACACACCAGTAATTATATTTTCTAGTCCAGTAATGGTGTTTTCTAGTCCAGTAATGGTTTTTCCTATCCCATCCTGGGTTTCAGTGAGCACCAATAGACCAACAGAATGTGCTCATACAGTACTTAACGTGATCAAGCTTAACCCATGTGTTCACATTT
Organism: Umbra pygmaea; assembly: GCA_016801145.1. Lineage (NCBI taxonomy): Eukaryota > Metazoa > Chordata > Actinopteri > Esociformes > Umbridae > Umbra > Umbra pygmaea. Next base: position 18,321 of record JACXGM010012591.1, on the reverse strand, counting down.
ATGTTTACCTTACTCCAGGACTCCATAGTCATTAACCAATGAAGCCAAATTTAAGACACATTCATGGAAGCTACTTAAATGTCCTAATTTAGCTAGTACACATTAGTCCGGTTTTGCGCTTTTTGGGCTTAATCCTTAGCCATGAAACTGGCCCATTAAGCCCTACTCCTTGTTTAATCTAAGTCCTGTCTGTGAAACCAGTCCTAAGACTGTACTGACATTTTAATTTGTCTTATACTGTAGCCAGACAGTTATTGTGGCCAAGAAAATCAAACGGTATTACATACCATTTTCCCATAGGCATAGCATTAGATTTTTATAATTTAGCCTACATAAAGTGACCTAGAGCATATGTTCTTTTATATTCAATGACATTTACTTAGCATATACTAAATAAGTGATAGTAAATTACATTGAATTTGAGTATCATGCAAAAATCCACTTTCAAAATAAAAGTAATGATTATTACCATAGGGGCTAGAGAGAATTAGACAATGGAGGTTATCAAAAAGATTTAACCAATGTGCTGCAGGCGCAGTTGGCTCATAGGAGTTTTACTTATTGAAAAGGGTTCTCCAGGCAGATTTGCCTTGGAGGCATAAATTATTTGATTGGTTGATTCAAAACAGACGGTGGACCTCACATTATGTTTACTTTTGATTGATAATTACGATTTATAAATCTATATAGCACAGGATTACATTTCATCACTCGGATGTGGTTAAGGTTAAGGTTAGGTGTAAAGTTAGATATGATTGAAGACTGAGAAAACTATGCTCATGTGCTCATTGAAAATGTCATGTGAGGTCCGCCCTTAGTTTTGAAGGAACCAATCAAAAGATCTCTGCCTCCAAGGCAGATCTGCCTGGAGAAAACGTTTTAATACCTAAAACTCCTATGAACCACAGGCTCCCTCAGTTCTGGTCTGAAAACACATTTACACAATGGCAGTGCACACTGGCTCTGTCTACAACAATATCACAAACGTCTAAATCATGTGATTTGCGGCCTGAAAAGCGGCTGGGGTTTTTCAGGCAGCTGAGTGAAAAATGAGAAAAACTATACTTCCAGATGATTGATCATGCTTTCACTCCCTCTTCACTCCCTTATCTTTATCAGCTGCTAAATATGCTTTCTATCCCTCCAAATGGCAAGTGTCTGTGTTTAACCCTGGTACACTCTTTGCTATCTTTATGCAAGTGTCAAGCGCTTAGTCGATGCCAACCACAACTCATTCACTCAGCACATTGAATACAATTGTCCCAAACACACAGAACTACCCAGTGCTTTCTCCCTCCTGTCTCCATATTATATAGAATATATAAATAATGACGATGTCCCCCATCTCGGCGTCTTGCCACATTGACCTGCCCCCCCTTTAATCGCCTCAACAACTCAACATTGATGGATGGCTAACTCGAGACAGCCAGAGTTTTTCCATTCCTCAAAAAACAGTAAATCGCTCAGAGATTAAGAAATGTTACAGTGCAAAAAATAGACATAATTTCATTGAAAAAAGTGATTAGTTATGTGTTTAAGTTCTCACAGTCCATTTTCAGTAGTTCAGCCTTCAACAATAAACCGTTCTTCCTGTCACACTTCTGGGCCTGGTAGTATCTGGGTCAGCACTCACACATTGCTCGTTACCCTGCAGGTCACTCCTGCCAGGTGACATGGAGAGAATCAGTTACTGGTAACTCAGTGCTGAACATGTCCCTCCTCTGAGGAAAGCGTTGACATGCGCCTGCAGTTTCATTCTTTCCAACATCCATAGACGGGGTGTAGCACAATCCTGGGCCCAAAGGTGTAGGAACGAGTTTGACATTGGGAAGGAAACACCATGTATTTTTTACAAATTATTCTTATTACTGAGGGGGAACACATTGCCTGTCTGTAACATTGGGGGGGACATGTCTGTTCCTACGCCCTTGCCTGGCAGTCCTGATGGGCCCCCGTGTTATATATATATATAAAATATAATCCAGACATTTCAAGGGCCCTCTCTCCCCTTGGGCCCTGGTAATCAGTATTGGTTTTATCCCCAGTCCGACGCCCCGCCCGTAGATGCAATCTTACCATGCTGGAAGAGGCAGTTGGCTGTGTGTAGAATCACTTCTTTTTGATCAATGTAATTGTTTGTTTCTTCCCCACCCCACAAAATTGGGAATGTTGTAATTTTCAGGGTAAATTAGTCTAATCCCTTCATCTCAATACTGTTAAATCTCATTTACCAGTTGTTCCTGTCCTGGTCACAGCGTACTGATAATATCCCGGGGCCCAACAGCGTGAAGCACAATGTTGTTTCCCCATCCTTCAGAGGTAAATGGTAAAATGTCTCCTCTCAATCAGGGGTGGAAATAACCAGTCAGGGGTGAATAGGTGGATCTTTCCCCTCCATCAGGGGTGGATGTTTCCCCTCCATCAGCGGTGAATAGGTGGATCATCTCTTTACGTGTTAACATGAATATGTATGCAATCGTTTACCAATGAACGGTTCATTCTATTAGACATCTAGATTCAGATTCTGCAGTAGACTGAGTTGACCGAGTGAGAATCGTTTTGTGATAAATTCATTTGTGCTAATTCTCATGGTTGTCATGTTTGGCAGCAGTGAACAGTTAATGGCAAAGATTATTTATTGGATCATGTCTTTTGCAATGTCATTTGTGTCCTAACATGTTTATGTGTGGAAAAAAAACAATCTGCATACTCAAGTTGTTGTTTATTTATACATCAGGTGTTAACACTGTCAGGTACAAGTTGTTTCAACACCATCTTTGGAAAACTACCGTTCCTTGTAAAAAGAATTAATCGATTTACATCAAAGCATTTGTATCAAGAGTTGTTAACGTTGAACAGTCGAAGAACAGCTGACGTTGAGAAGTGTTCACAACAGGTTACCTTTCCCTTTAGCAACAAAAAACACAGGTTTGCCTCAAACTTGACAGGCAGGTTGGAAAATGTCAGTAAATTCATATATTTGCTCTATGTAACAAAAGACAAATCACATTGAGTGCACAAAGACAAGTGAGACAAAAACACTGAGGGGTTGTCCCAAATAGCACCCTATTCCCCAAAAGTAGTGCCCTATATATATAGGGAATAGAGTGTAATTTTGAACACAACCTGAATGTAACACAACAGGGTTTAAGTGCCTCAGAGCTACTGCTGCCTCTGATATGGAACACTAAACTGACCTGATGATGATGATGACAATATTATAGACGCTGCAATGAGAACACTCCAGGTCAGAGCAATGTTTCACCTTGGCCCAAGGAATGTGGAGTTGTGACCTAGTGATCAGTGATCTGTGTCATTCAACTGTCCCAACTTGTGGGAAGAAAGCAAACTGTTTTTACCATGTAATGGCTATGTTTTTTGACCTATGGTAACATTCTTTTACCCCCAACTTAACAAATAAATTAAAGCATTTACGACTGTAGCGAGATCAATACAAATTAATACCTTCACAGAGTTTTTCATTTGGACAATGTGAAGACCCTTTAAAATGACTGTTATAGTTTAATTCTAAACTGGGCTCTGTATTTCAAAATGCATAATCTGGAGTGGTGGGGTATCAACTGTAGAGATTTGATTGTGTGCCGCAACACAACTAGAGCACGTCTACTGCAGGAAAACAAGGTTGTGAGGACAGCTATTTAAATATCTGGAGATTCTGGGGTTGACGTGTTGCTCCCAGCATTCTTATGCCTGAAACTCGAGGCCGAGACCCAGCTTGTGCCCGCCTGCGTTGATGTTCTTCCCATCCAGGAGAGCAGAAAGGGTCAGTTTAATCCCTGCCGACAGAGACAGACGAGCAGTCAGGAATAGGACATAACCAGCAGTGACAAGATCAGGGCTCTTTAACCCACTCCTGTTCTGATCCCTCTAGCCTACATACAGCCAGGGCATTTTAACTTTCACCTAAACTTGCATGGAGGAAACTCCTTTGTAGAAGAACATATTGATCAAATATTCTGTTCAGGATAACTCACCGGGTTTCAGGGTCTGAGTGTACCCCAGGCCCACCAGACTGGAGTTGTTCACTTTGGCCTGGAAGACGAATGTGAACCGTGATCATTATGTTTCTGATTCGAAGGGATACAACAATCCTCAGAGAAATCACTTTAAACCACTAGCTGGAGGATACTTACCGAGAAGGCAGCATCGGCATCGATCTGATACTTGGCTGCGATGCCAAATCGCGTGTTGCTGTTGCCAGCGGTCCAAGCCAGGTTGACTGCAGTCTCCAGTTGGTCGTTCACCTTCTGGTAGATGGAGCCCCCGAACTCAGTGCCATCATTTCTGTGATGAAATAACACTTTCTAATTACAGTTAGCAGATTCCATCACATATCATGTATGCCACGACATTAGAACAACCAATTCGATCCCAAAAGCCAACTTTAACCATGTAGATGAAGGTCACATTGATAGGATAGCAGCTGAGACACCATCAGACCAATGTCAAGCTGTCAGAAGCTTAACAAACCATCTCCAAGCTAATTGACGTAGTCAAAACAAGGACTAGTGACTGAGAGACCAGCTTACTATACCATCTCTTACTATCCAACAAAGCCCTTTGACAAATCCCATCACTATAGGATACACTGCTACTAAAATAACTGCCAGCCTGTATCAGCAGGGGGGCAGATAGACAGCTTGGAGCTGCTGGTGTCCAGACAAGGTCAGCTCTCAAAGTTCATAGCTGGACACAAGACGCTACATGGCATTCAAAAGGCTCAGTTGAGCACGACGCCCGCCCACTGCTGAACGTAATGTGGAATCGCTGGACGTTAAACTGGTATTATGATGGAGATGTGGTCACTCTGGATAAGGGTCACCTAAATTAATAAAATGTGATGTTGATCTGTTTCCCAACAGCACACATTTATTGGTTTTTGCCCTGACAAACTCAACTGATTCAACATTAACTTGGGCTTAAAGATTAGTTAGGTTGAACCATGTGCTATTGTCCAGGGCTACAGTTAAAATGTGCTGTTGGGGGTACTGGAGGACTGGAGGCAAGAGCAGGCAAGTGGATCAGAATAGCTCAAACATGCACTATGTAACTTCCCATTCATTTGTTAAGGCGGGATGAATATCGCATTTTTAAATGTATGTATTTATTGAAGAGAAGAACAATCCAGGGACATTATCACCAATTTGAAAACACATGGATATGACACATGACTTGCTAGTTAGATAGTGAAATAAAGATTTTATCTAGATATGGTCTAGATTTAGTATTACTTATGCAAAGCATACATTACTCAACAAGCTGTCTTGCAATTTGTCATCTTGTTGAAGGGGCAGTGCTCACATTACACCAGTGACCACCAAGCTCCGAAGATGTACACAGATGAAACGATCTTGGAGGGATCCATGACAAAAGGGGTCTAAAATTACATATTTCATGCGACTTTGATGGAAATTCAGTCTGCAAGTAGATATTTAAATAAAGATTCTGAACAAACATTTGTGTAGGTAGCCCGTTATGCCAATTTCAAATGTATTATTGAAAACCAAGGTTTCTGATCTCTCAATCAATCCAGCGTCTCGCAGTGTTCACAACATCCCTCAATACAAAATTATGTACAGAAAATATCAAACCTGCCTGAAAATATCAGAGCTTGATTGTCTTGATGATTGTCTACTCATTTAGTCTTATTAAGTGTTTATCCTGGGAGCTATAACATACATATGCACATGTCCTGACACAGCCTTTTGTTGTCATGTCAGGAACCAATTATTATGCTCAAATGGAAAGTAAAGCAATGTAGCCTACAGGCAAATGCATGGGCAAACTGTATGTCACAACAGCATATTCTATATTTAATTTTGGTTACAGGCTTCAAAATGTGCCTAAATACTATATTTATTTGACTGCAGTTGCAAGCGGGGGAAAAAAACAGCTGCCAAGGACCATAATTGTCCAAGGCAGTGGTTCCAACTAGGGAACAGCTCCCCGGCTGGTACACTAAAAAAAGGTTGGGAAACACTGGCCTAGGATGTTTATATCGAGATGAGATTAAAATACATTAAATTTAGATTAAAATTCCTTGCTGTTAAGCACCCATTTCAGGGTTGGTTGTAACACACGCCTCCTGAAGCAGCTTCGTTCATCTGTACATTTCATCTACTTACACGTTCGTGTGGAGCTGAAACTCGTCGGTCTTGTATCCCACAGCGAAGTTGCTCTGCGTGACCCTGTTCTTCCCAGCCTCAAATGTCACCTGGTAGCCGGCCAGCCAGCCTTCGTAGCCGACCACGGCCACCCCGTGCACAGCTGTCCCGTTGATGTCGTAGTCCACGTCGCAGCCCAGGTTGATGTGCTCCCTCTTGTAGCCGGTCTTGAACTTACCGCTCTTCTTGCTGAAGCAATGTGAGGTAACAGGGAATGACTCGATGAGTTGAACGACTAATTGTGAGCAGGGTGGATTTTATCTACAATGTAATTTGTCTGTTATTAAAAATCACATGCTATCCTAACTCAGCTATGTGGACAGGCGTTTCTTACCCAGTGTTTGGCGAGAAAGAGGAATCAAACGTCAGTTTAAGACCTTTGGCCAACTGATGAGAGAGGAAGAGACGGGCAGGTTCAGATGCCATGACATACATACAACTTCAAAATGCAGCATGTGTCAGTTTAACACGTGATCTAGCGTGGTCTGATTCAAGAAGACTGATTACTTAGCAAGGCAATACAACATGTCAACAAATAGAACAAGTTATCTAGACGAATTGTTGAATATAGCTTTATTAACCATCAGTACTGCATGTTTGTATGCTCATCACTCATTAACTTTTAAGTTTGTCAAGTTCAAAACATCTGTTAGCTATTCTGCTGGTGAGCATGTTATCTTTGGATGCCTGCCCATCAACAAAAAGGATGTTTGATAGCAAACACAAAATGGCTCAATATTGTTACTGTAAATTTACGCTGTGCAATTACAGTGGTACCTGTCCTGGTGTGTTTAACATCAAGCACATAGAGAACCAAAATCCCCAGTCCCTACAAAGATATAGCTTCTTTCTTAAGCCAGTTCACTAAAAATTCCTTTGAGCATAGTGCCTCTTAATTAGACATTGCATGGTATAACAAAAACACCCCCCATCAATTTAAAGACACAGGCATCGCTCCTAACACAGTGGCTCAAAGGAAGGAAACCGCTCAGGGATTTCAGCATGAAGCCAATAGTAACATGAAAACCTTTAGTCAAAAAAATGTACGAGGAGATAATGGTGGGTGGATCCACATCATAAAACTTAACTAGTGAAGTTATCCTAAACCTACCACTAGCAGTTCCTAAACATAAACAAAAAAGAATACTGCAACAATTCTGTTAAATTAGTAGTAACGAAAAAATGTTTTAACCAGCAAGTTCTTTAGCTGCAATGTCTGAAGATCAAAGCAACAGATCCAGCTGTGAAGGATGTGCAGAAGGGAGAGCTGGCACCAACAAAGTCAATTCACGCTAGTCTGGTAAACTCACTTACTATTTGGTCTGTATCATCTCTTTTGACAACATTAGGTTATACCTCCACCCTGATGGTTAGCTGCCTTGTGTTATGGGTTGTCATCAAAGACGACTAAAGAGATTTGGATAACATTTAAGCACAGGCAAAGTCCTACAGAAAATATTGGTTTGGTCTCCAATACAAATAACCACTGTACTTGCCTACCAATACAAAACGAAATGTCCATGACTGGCCTAGCTCCAGTTTTGACTTGAATTGGCATGATTCAAGGCAATATTTTTAACAATGATGGGCTTCAGGTGTGCAAACACAAAAACGCATTCTGTACAATTTCAGAAACTTGAAGAAAAATAATTTTAATAGTGTATGATTTACTGTGGCAAATTGTATAAAGCAATCAAATGTGTTAAGAAGTTTAATAGACTCTTGTTTTCCTACAAAGTGCTGAACTGCGGCTATTGAGGACTGACTGATTCAGTAGACTACCTCATATACTGTATATAGTTTATATTTTGCTGTTGTTGTTATTTATCAGAACTTATAGAACTTAACAAAATATTTTTTCCCGTCTTTATTAGTTATATTTTTTAAGCTTTTAACTCTATTAATACTGGTAACTTAATTTTTTGTTGTTGTTTTGTTATATATATATATATTTTTTTTTTAAATCACCAAATATTTGTATCTTTATCAGCCTTAAAAATCCTTTATCAGTCGAGCTCTAATGTAAAGTCCACAAAAACATTTTGAATTGTGAAGCTGATTTACTTAAAATATATAATAAATCACTTAATCAGCAGTAAGTGATGCTGATCTTTGTTAAACACACTATGAGATTACTGGATTATAGCACCCTTTTAACAACTGCAGTCAAAGTGTAGAAAACAGCATTGCGTATACTGCACCCTTAAATAACGAGCACTTGGTCCTGACCTGGTCCTCCACTGTGATCTCGGTCCCCAAGGTGTTGTCAGTGTTCCATTTCTCGGTGAAGGTCAGCCCATGCTCCGCCCACTTGTACTTGGTCTCCAAGGTGCCAGCAACTTTGCTGGTTTCCGTGTTGGCAGAGCCTGTGCTGTTGAACTCCTGAGTTCGGGGGAAAACGGGAGGCAGTGTTGGGTTATTATAAAGCAAAGTCTCAACAGGCACACTGCGCGGGATATTTGGATGGTTCAGGCCAAATTTCACCTATGTCTCACAGGGGTCAAAAGACTGACTCTTCAGTAGAACTCACCAATCCATTCGCTGATTTTGTTTTCAAGTCCAGCTTGATGAGACCAAAACCTGAGAGGTATTGAAGAGAAGGTCATCAAAATGCTGCAATTACAAATTTAAACTTCAAATTAACAATACATTTCTGTTGAGTTCATTTCTTAACATTCCTGTTAGCAAACTAAATTTTTTTTCTACGCTATTCTCCCACAGCCATATGGTGCCTTGAGGAATTATTACCCCCATTTTAGACCCAATATTATCAGATCTTAAACCAAATCCTACTGTCAGGTCAAGGGAACTGAATGAACAAATAACAATGATATTTGATACTGACTACTGATCTGATAACATTTAGGGAAAACTCTGCAAAAGAAAATCAAGAGAACCTGAAATGGGGAAAATGCTTATACTCCCTGTATAAACAAACAAACAAACAAACATCCTTTCAATAAATCTTCCTCAGTTAAAGAAATAACATTGTAGCATATTGCACCTCTAATGAAACTGCTCCATGACATTGGCAGGTTGAATGAATGTGTGTAGGGACCTGATGTTTAGACCAGTACATCTTTACTCCTTCCCATCTCCCTCTGAGAGTCAGTAAGCTGGTTGTCTGGTCTGTCCCACCCTCACCTGGGGAAGTGCTATGACTATAACTAGTGCTATTCATTCACTTTTTATATGGAAAATCCTATTCTAAAAAACCTGGGCCTCACTGTCTCTGTGTAGCTTAGTGTCTCATTCAACACACTGCTCAACAACAGCCTGTATAATCAACACAGAAACACCACCAGGCTAGGTTTTAGACAGCGTGAGTCTCTGCAGGACAGGAGCAAAGGCTAAGTAGAGGGATGATCTTGAAAACAGTGAGTATTAGTGCTGCTGAGTGCTCACCGTATCCCTTGTTGAAGACATCCTTAGCAGACTTGCCAAGGTCAACGTAAGTAGGAGGCACAGCCATTATCTGTGAATAACAGAAGACAGAGCCTTGTGTTAGGCTACCGATGAGCAAAAACCTCTGAGACAGTAACAGCACTAGCATGCCTATTGTATTTATTTTACCTGTATTTTACCAGGCTAAACTTCATTGAGATATAAAATCTATTTTGTTTACAAGAGAGAATTAGGAAAAACAGCAGCATTCAGATCTTACATAAAATCCCAAACGAAAATACACATGTTCATCAATTGTTAAAGTTCTAAACATTTCCAGTTCCCAATTTCATTTCTAACACAGATGTTATAAAAAAGATTTAAAGTAATTCGATGACACTAGGTTTTTTATTTTATTTACTCATTCCAGGAACAGAAAGCACAGTACTGGAATGTTGTTTTTTCCCTTGTTCATTTCGGGCTTTCTGTGCCATGAAGAAAATGCAATTTTGGGAGTGGAAGCCGTAGGTCATTAGTCTGCTGGACAATTATGAACAGGCATTAATGGAAGCTGCCTAATAGGTGATTCATACCTCAAGGCACAAACGTGTGACCGGTGACGCTAGGCGACTGTGTTTTGGGGGCGGGTTTGAGTGTCAAATTGTTTTTTTTACCATGTCGCACACAATTTTTTTTCTAGATACCTTCAGACAATCCTACTCTCATATAAAGGGTACAGCGATGGGTGAGTTTTGGAGTTTGTAACAAATCTCAATTCCCCATGATACACAGTGTCCAACATACATAATAAGCCCAAAGGGCACGAATGTACAAGGCATTACTATAGTAATACAGGCTAAACAATAGCACAAACAAGTCACTTTTGTTTATCATAAGAAAAGTTAGACAAAAAAAACGACTTTACCCTAAGTTTATATAACACCCTCTATATCAGGTATAAAGTTGAGATCATCTACCAAAATAAATACTTTAAGTCTTTACACTAGGGATTCATCGATTCCGATACTGGGATTGGAAATGTGAGTTATATAAAACTGGCCAAAAATACAGAATTGGTTATCAGCATTAGGAATCTGATACCATGAACCGATAGCATGTCCTAATAACGAGTCTTTGTAGCGATGGGGCGTTCAGAACGAAAACAAAGTTAACCGTTATTGTACATCCTTCCTGCATCAACCATAAACAGTGGTCTAAGTAAGTATCTGTCCAGAAATATTAGGCTACGTACAAAATGGCTATAATCCAATTTAAGATGTAGCGCAAAAAAATTATATTTAACATTACGTACATGTATTTCCTCTGCTACAGTATTAGCCTACAAAAACATAACCGTACATTTAAAAAAAATGGAGATTCATGGATGGACGTGGTGGGCCACGGTGGGGAAACAGCACACACATCTGCCTGGACAGACTAACCAGTTAACACAGTTATCAAAAAAATAATGATGTGCTTGCTTGCCAGCTAGACATTTCACAACAACTGCCAAACCTGATCAACTAGACTGACAGTCGTATCAAATTTCAAAATGAGGGTCATTTCATAATGTGTTACTGATTTCTAAATTGAATATGAAATGATGTTATTATTTGTTAAAAGACATCGACTCAACTCCTGCCATGAGAGACAATAAGGACACATCTTTTCATGGTCAGTACCATCAAGGAAAACTGCCCTCAGATGGACATCGATCGATAAGGTGCACTTTCCTGCACATAATTAAGTCCAAATAAATTAAATGGAGATTCTTGATTGTTACAGCTTTGTAGTCCAAGACTAGGCCTGAACACATGCACAATGTTTCTCAAATAGAGAAGGCCAATAGCCAAAATGCTCATGTTTTTACCCCACCACGTTACATAAACAGATTCACAATTATTACATTTTAGTCATGTAGGGAACGCTATTATGCAAGAGCGACACAGTGAGAACAGGGACATTCTTTTGAACCAACTTAAGGTAAAGTGCCTTGCTCAAAGACAGTATCACTTGGCACATTTGGGAATCCAACTGGCAACCTTATGGCCACAACTGACTCACTAACCACTGAGCCATCTGATGCCTCCTTTCTTCCAACAACTAGCTACTCAATAGACAATGTTTGGAACTCTACATTTACTGTAATCTTCACCAAATAATTACACAATGCTAGTTTCCCTACTTTCCCCCACAAAAGCTTTCATCAGCCCTCAAAGTGAGCTACAGTCAGCAGTGGCCTTCAGGCGCTCACTGAAGGGGACTAGTGGGAGAAGACAGGAAGTGTCAAGCATATGTCAAAACAAATAGAGCAAACAAACACAAACTAAGCCTAACTACACATTGCAAGCATACAAAAACTGACAAACATGTACTGGACCCCTTCAGAATTCATTGATTCTCAAAACTCTTCTTAGGGACCCTGAGACATTCCATGTACTCTCTCTATTCCAGAGCAAGCCCACTGATATCCTAAACTGTTCATCAAGTGGTAAACTGTTAATGTAGGACGTAGGCCATTTCAGATTTAAAAACTAAACTGAGAACCATCTGGGTGTCACCGGGTAGAGATCTGAGGACCAGAGTACTGGTCCTTATACAAAACACGTCATTGACCCCTGTGACCATGACTACAAAATATTGCTATACACACTACCGGCACATCCGGGAACTTAACTGTTAATTTCGTCACTGCCACTTTTTGGGGGAAGATAAGCTAGACTCTGACTAGACTTCAATACAAAATAGCGGCACAAAACAATGTCCGTACTCAGCCAGCAGGCGTGAATAACTAATGAAATCACTAATACAGGTCCTTCTCAAGAAATTAGCATAGTGTGATAAAGTTCATTATTTTCCATAATGTAATGATAAAAATTAAACTTTCATATATTTTAGATTCATTGCACACCAACTGAAATATTTCAAGTCATTTATTGTTTTAATACTGATGATTTTGGCATACAGCTCATGAAAACCCAAAATTCCTATCTCAAAGAATTAGCATATCATGAAAAGGGTCTCTAAACGAGCTATTAACCTAATCATCTGAATCAACTAATTAACTCTAAAGACCTGCAAAAGATTCCTGAGGCTTTTAAAAACTCCCACCCTTTTTCATTACTCAAAACTGCAATCATGGGTAAGGTTGCCGACCTGACTACTGTCCAGAAGGCCATCATTGACACCCTCAAGCAAGAGGGTAAGACACAGAAAAAAATTTCTGAACAAATAGGCTGTTCCCAGAGTGCTGTATCAAGGCACCTCAGTGGGAAGTCTGTGGGAAGGAAAAAGTGTGGCAAAAAACGCTGCACAACGACAAGAGGTGACCGGACCCTGAGGAAGATTGTGGAGAAGGACCGATTCCAGACCTTGGATGACCTGCCAAAGCAGTGGACTGAGTCTGGAGTACAAACATCCAGAGCCACCGTGCACAGGCGTGTGCAGGAAATGAGCTACAGGTGCCGCATTCCCCAGGTCAAGCCACTTTTGAACCAGAAACAGCGGCAGAAGCGCCTGACCTGGGCTACAGAGAAGCAGCACAACAAAACAACAACAAATTTTGCATGTCATTCGGAAATCAAGGTGCCAGAGTCTGGAGGAAGACTGTGGAGAAGGAAATGCCAAAATGCCTGAAGTCCAGTGTAAAGTACCCACAGTCAGTGATGGTCTGGGGTGCCATGTCAGCTGCTGGTGTTGGTCCACTGTGTTTTATCAAGGGCAGGGTCAATGCAGCTAGCTATCAGGAGAGTTTGGAGCATTTCATGCTTCCATCTGCTGAAAAGCTTCATGGAGATGAAAATTTCATTTTTCAGCACGACCTGGCACCTGCTCACAGTGCCAAAACCACTGGTAAATGGTTTACTGACCATGGTATTACTGTGCTCAATTGGCCTGCCAACTCTCCTGACCTGAACCCCATAGAGAATCTGTGGGATATTGAGAAGAGGATGTTGAGAGACGCAAGACCCAACACTCTGGATGAGCTTAAGGCCGCTATCGAAGCATCCTGGGCCTCCATCACCCCTCAGCAGTGCTACAGGCTGATTGCCTCCATGCCACGCCGCATTGAAGCAGTCATTTCTGCAAAAGGATTCCCGACCAAGAATTAAGTGCATAACTGAACGTAGTTATTTGAAGGTTGACTTTTTTTGTATTACAAACACTTCTTTTATTGGTCAGATGAAATATGCAAATTCTTTGAGATAGGTACATACACAAACTTAATTCGGTCAATTTAAAAACATGTCACTTCATTCTCCCGTGTCAAATTGGTGTAACAACCCAACCCAGTGGCCAGAGGTGTCTTACCCGGACATTTACTTGTTTCATCGAGTCACCTGGTATTAAGCCAGTGAATGATTTTACTGAACGTAAACAGCTATAAATGTATATATTTTGTCTTTATATTTAGAGTACTGAGTACACTTTTCTGGACAACAATACAAATAAACTGTAGCCTATGTTTAAGGTTGCATGCTTATAATTTCAAGACGCTGACGTTAGCTATGATTATGCCAATAAAAGTAAAATACTTACGTACCTATTTCCACCCATCCCCTGTTATCACCCCTTTACATGTCACTGAATATTAATTTCTTAGGCCTACCTGATATGAAATGTTGTCTACAAACATAAGCGTGTGGAGATACAGTCTTCTCGACAGTACAGTCTAGCTAGCTGCAGCCACAATTGCCTTCTTTCTGGATATTTCATTTTACATGGCAAAATAATGAATTTCAAAAAAAAAAATTCTAACATTATTGGTGCACCCAACCACACAACAACTCTTTGGCATGTTGTAGTTAGTCCACTTTCTCGATCCGATACTGCATGCATAATTGCATATACTGTCATTGACTGTATGGCGGTTTGTTATTCCCCCAAAAGTGGGCGTGAATCTGTTCAGAGACATTCTATGACGTAGCGCCGGTTGTGAGTATAGGTCACGACTACTGCATGGCGTCATGAAAACAGAACGATAACCTTGAGATCAAGACAAGAGCTGGAATAAGCAGTCGACAACTGCTGTTTCAATGTCAGCCGGACAGTTTCAACTAAATGGGAAGTCAATGATTGTCAGAAACTTGATGCCTGTTAAGAAAATGTATTTTGACCTGCTACTGGATGATGCCCATTCAAAAGGTTATAAAACAGAAGCAACGGCTTGGAAAGCATTACTGTAGATGCCGTAGCAAACTATGCGGGATTTTGGAAGGAAATAGGGACAAACAGGTACACGATAATGTAACACCTGTAGTAAAATTTTAGACAGAAACATTTTAAAATCATTCTAAAATCGAATCAAGTCAACCGCTGACGACAATGACAAATGACCGAACAGAAATACACTGGAGGCCTTGTTCACATTGCAAACTAGCTAGCTAACATTAGCAACCAGGCTAACTGCATTGTGGCATCCATACGAGCATCCCTGCTCCTGGCGTCTAACTAATGAGTGTGGTTGCGCGTGTCATCTCATCCTACTTCCACACAAAACAAATCAATATTTATGGAATCGGAGATGACATTATACCACAAAACAGACAAAACAGTGTAATATTTTGACATACCTCTTTGAGTGGTTTCCAATCCTGCCTAAGAAGGATCCTGTCTAATGGACAAAGGGAGGGGTAAAAGGAGGCAGCGTCACACGAGCAAGAAGTCACGCAAGCCAAAGCGTTCGAAAAAAACACGCCCCCTTCATTATCTCTGTTGCGCACGCGCATTTGTCAATTTCTCCTGCGTTTTGCTGCGTTTAAAACCGTACTCCGTTCACAACCGATCTAGGGTCAGCTGTTCACAAGTATGCATGTCTCACCACCATTGAACGCAAACGAAAAAACCGTCCCTGGGCAACGAGTAATTACAAGAATGTCGCATCGGTGTCGTAAGGGAGAATGAACCAGGATATGACATTGAGCTCTCCCAACCTGCGACCTCTGTAGTATTATCCTCAGTTCCAGGCTGTTTGATTAGGCCTATGTATTGTGGAAAGAAACTAATGTTATTTGAAAAGTGTATTGATGAAATTTATAGGGATAAATTGCATTATATACTGTTTTTTAAATACAATAAACTTACATATTTTTTTTGGAAAAATGTAAGAGACCACTGCAAAATCATCAGTATCTCTGGTTTTACTACTTATATGTGTGTTATTGTATTGGGTAAAATTTAAAAAATGATGAAAAATTTGTATAGAGACAATATATCTGAGCTAAGAACTACTTTTATTCACATGCATTGCAGAGGGCCTGGATACTGCTTTTAGCCAAGGTACCAACAGTATATTGTCCAAAAACGAAAAAAAATTCTTAGTAATAAATATGTCAATCAAGAATAAAACAAACACCTCAAATGTCTTATTGGTAACTAAAATGGTGACCAACACAAGTAGAACATTACAAATGTATGTGATGTTATACCCATGGAATACATTAAAAATGTACTACAGCTGTTAGGCGAGGACAGCACTACTGATACTATGAGGCTCCTGGGCACAAGTGTTTTTGGAGCCCCCCCCAAATCGCACATGCTAGCAACTATTGCTTGATAATGTTGGAAAGAAGAGGTTCTACTGCAAATCCTGAGGGATTGTCTGTCCATGTGGGTTCATCGCAACCGGTTATAACGTGTCTCAAATTTGGGTTTTCTGCAACAAGGAAGTAGGAAGTGAAAATGACAAAATAACAATTCTACAAGGATGAAGATTATCACCCGGCACTAAGGCCCCGTCCACACGTACATAGGTATTTTCAAAACCGCAGTTTATATCATTCGTCTACACAAAAATGCTGTATCAGGTCACTGAAACCGAGCTTTCTTGAAAACTCCGGCCAGGGTGAAGTTTTTTAGAAACTCCGGTTACAGTGTTGTCGTGTGGATGGTGAAACAGAAGATTATGTTATGTGACGTCCGAGTGCGCGCTGTTATCTCTTTTTAACGTGAGATTGTGCGCCACTATCTCCATTGTTTACATGAGGACAGTTTGTGCAAAAAAATAAAATTTTAAAGAGTCTGTGCAATGGCGGACATAGCCAAAATATTGCTGCTAATAACTGTGATAACAAGGCTTATTACATGTATCGACACATGCACAGTTATCACATTACACTGCTGAACAAAAGCATCAAAATGCAATACTACCCAGGTCACTGCTTAGTGCTTATGACCATAGATATCCATAATAAAGGCTAGATGACTTAGGGCGGAGTCTTTAACGTCATCGCCGGTTGCCATCTTGTCACAGGCAAGCTTGGTGGGCTGTATGGTACCTGATGTAAGGTGAGTGATCACAAATACTCTAATCTCGCTGAATTCTTCACGGATTTACAAATGATTCAGTTTCTTACAAATGTTATTAACGTGGCTATTATTCTGGAGGCTTTATATATAATATGCAATTTTTTCAAAAACGATGTAGTGTCATAACTACATCTCTGACATTTTTAACAATCCAAACCGTTTGAAAATTGGTAGAAAATTGAGCACGTTATGGTTATTTGAAAGTGCATGCACCATTAACACATAATGTTATGAGTAAGCGAGCCGTCTGTGGCAAGATGGCTGCCAGGTGCGGACGTCGACCTCCATTGGCCAGCAGCCCGGATGAGAAATCTAGCCTTTATTATGGATATCTATGCTTATGACTAGTACACTACGCCCCCATGACACAGACCTCGCCGGTTTTGGACGAGAACTACCGGAAAAAGTAAAAACCCTTTTTTAGGCTTCTGATTGGCCAACATGGGTTATATCGTCACCTGTTGGTTTGGCATGCTCTTGACTGCGCATGATCAGGCTTTTTTGCGTTTTCATGTGGACAGAGATTTTTTTTCTGTGCTGGTGTGGATGAGATTTTTTTTTAAATGAATGAAGAAAAACTCTGTTCTCAAAAATACCTGTGTACGTGTGGAAAAGGCCTAAAACAGTTTATTTGGGGGGAGGGGGATGGCTGGATTTTTAAAAACATGGGTTTATATTGACCTACTTGTATAAAGAATCTATAAACTACTGCCAACATGTCACAAACCCTGCTCGTTGAGCCTTGTTTCTTTGTTGTCTGCCTTGTTTTGTTCAGTGTTGCCTGTTCTAGGAGGAGTCGGTGGGTGGGGCCACCCATTCCTCTACCTGCCAGCTAATTCACCTCACCTGTTCCCGATCACCAGTCACCCCTATTTAAGGAAAGACCTGACATCCACTCACAGCTGGATCATTAAGTCACATTAGAGCATCTGACCGCCACCACTTTAAGAAACATTTGCAGTGATCTCTTAATATTTTCAAGATCTGTATAATATTAATACATAATATTAAATAGATCTATTATCTAAAAAACACTGGTAGAGGCCCTGATATTGGTAGTGGTGGGTCCGAGGGACGCCTGTATTGGTTGTGAAGGGACCTTGGTGTAGTTTGTAGAGAAGAGGCCTTAGTATGGTTTATGAAGGAGTCATGCTAAGAGTTGAGGTGGAGCTGGTGGGCCCTGCTATGAGTTGTAGAAGGGCCCTGGTATGTGTTGAGTTCTAGAAAGTGCAGTCACGGGGCACTTGATGGGTTAAATGGTCCACATATTCAAAGACTATCAGTATATATCAGCCGCGGTCGGTGGATCTTAATTGGGGAGGACGGGCTCGTATTACGCTCAGAACCGGAGTGAATGGAATGTGTGCAAATCAAAAAAACAATTGGTTTTGTTCGTTGCGCACCATTCCATTCACTCCGGTTCCGAGCGTAATACGAGCCCGTC
>JACXGM010012590.1:0-23847 GCA_016801145.1 Umbra pygmaea | reverse complement strand
TAGGTAGTGTCCATGTTCATGTTTTGCTAAAATTAGTATTCTGTTTGAATAAAACAGACTCTAGTGAATGTTTTTCAAATGTAATCGTGTTTTCACATGAGACACTGACAATATATTCAATCAAATTGTGTGTAAAACATATTTGTTACTTTTATTAATAAAACATGTTAAATTATTATTTTTGCTATCACATGCTCTTGTTTCTTTACACACAATACAATTGCATTTGTTTATAATTCACGGGCTGTGTAGTGAATTAACAATGATTATTGCAATGAATCAAAACGAGCGCTATTGTTTTGAAAGAAAAAAACGAATATCCAGGTTCACGTTGCTGGTATAATAACACGAGGGGCTTCAGTTGCTTGTCATTTACATTTTCACTAGTAGATGGGAGCAGACCTTACACAATGCAGCTTTAAGCAACAGATGTAGCCAAACCACATGTCACGATGTGCGGTGCGGGTTGAAGGAGAGAGACTGGAGGCGGTATAACGTGAGCGAGACATGGGATATTTATTACTAATCCCCAAAAAGGTAACACAAACTAGTAACCGGCAGGGAAAACACACGGTGCAAACAAATATCCCTCGTGCTCTTGTAGCGGCACGGACACTATAAACATAAAAAACCTAGACAACAAGTAACTAGGGAATGCAGAAACAAAAGACAACTCGCTAAATGAAACACTTGGAATACTCGGAACTCACGTAAACTCAGGAAACACACAGTGACAGGGTGGAAACCCACAATGCTCCAACAACTCTCCTCTTGGTCTGGGCACATTATATAGAGAGGTGAAAACACTAATGACACAAGGCTGTAGCACATAGACTAATCAAGCTGATACAGGAGTACTCTAACAAGCAAGACCCAGGAGCAGATCGCCCAGACCAAGAAGAGAGGCGTGGCTAGGGGAGACAACAGGGAATGCAAATACACAGAAATATCACAAGGGGGGGCTAGGAGTCAATAAACAAGAAAACCAAACACTAGGAAGGGGCAAAAAAGTCACACAAAGCATAATTGTTAGCCAAACACACAGAGATGTGTGTACCCACCTGGACTTTAGAGCGGAGAAAGATAAATATATATCGGTTTAATCTGCATAACAGTGATAGAGATCATGTGAAGATAAAGAAGGGCCAAGTAATTGGGAGTAGAGAGAGGAGAAGCAGGGCAGAAGCAGATCCACATCACCTGGTATGAACGACCTGCTAGCTAGAACTTTGACTACAAACAAAATGATTGGCATTGACCAACAAACACATATTACTTTCAATAAAAGATGTAGCTGAGCTTTCCCAAATGGTGCATACTGCTCGAAAATGCTGTGGAGTTGATGTAGTAGTAAGCTCACATTTAGCAGTCATTGTTTGCAATTGATTTCACAACGCTTTTTAATTGCCACTTTTGGATGATACTTGTGTTAAGGGTACAGAGTGAAAGATAATCACTTTTTCTGAATTGATCACTTGATCTGCTTTTCTCATTTTAACTTTGCACCACCAGAGAGGCTAGCTTCACTTTTCTCCCGGTGCACATGTAGCCTAACTTTCCCCCATCTTGTAATAAATGTGACACTTGCCTCTGTTCACGTCTTTCTAGTCTATAAACACCAACAACAATCTTCTCAGTGAGTGAAGATGTGAAGATGTGCTCAATAGTTAACTCCATCATCACCAGCTGAAGCTACTTTAATATGAAGCAAGGCAGAGATACAAATCTGGAATGCTTTTGTCTGACTTTTTGTGCAAAAATAACATTAGCATTAGTTAAAGAGTAATTATCTGTCTATCTATAATCAGTTAATTAGTTAGTTTGCTACTTAAGGTGACATTGTATATTTACAGTTGTACCCTGGATTGTTGGTATTGATCATCACTTTAGCAATATTATTGGTTGTAAATTGCATTTTTTTTAATGGCAAGGTAAAATAATTCCATTAATTTTTTACTCTCCACCATATTTCTCGTGTACAATTTGTTTAAGTCTTGTCAGCATCCCCTTTCTGGTACAGGATGGTCGAACGTGAAACACATGTCACCAAACCATCCGATTTTTAACACGTTTTCAAGTACCTAGTGGAGGCTGGTGAAACTTAATTGAAGATGGGCTCATATTAATAGTTTAAATGGAATGGTATCTTCACACTGGGTACAATGTATTTAATAAGAGTAGAATTAAGGTACATTGCCTTCCCCTAAGGCAAGAGTCACCAACCCTGGTCCTGGAGAGCTACCACCTTTTAGGTTTTCACTCCAACAGCACATAATGTATCAACCAGCTAATTATTAGAATCAGGTGTGCTACTACAGGTTGGTAGCTCTCCAGGACCAGGATTGGTGACCCCTGCAAGGTGTATATATATATATTTAAGAGTATCACATAGTCGTTAACTTGTAACCTATGTGCAGGTTTCAGGAAGAGAACAGATACGAATGTGAACAGTGCAAATGAAAAATATCTTTAATCGAAAACAGAATAAATCAAACTGACTATGAGGCGTCAAAAACGTAATTAATCATCTGATGGATCAGCACATTTTAGGAAAATATGAAATTCACAAATAACGTTATCATGTTTTTTACTTTCTCCTTAAACTTAAGAAAAAACTTGAAAACAAATGAGATTCTTGAAAACAAAATGCTTAAGTTTTTTCTCTGTTTTCTTCGCAACTTTAAGGTAACCCCCCTACTTGTCTTACAACTGTCACAGTGAAAATGTAAGTCTTAAAAATATGTTATTTAAACATATTTTAGAACACCAACTGAATTGTCATTCATACTAAGCTTACTTAACCTATAATAGGCTATCTGATAGTTAGCTTAATGTACTGTGCTAAAAAAATATATAGGGAACACTTAAACAACACAATGAAGTCAATCACACTTCTGTGAAATCACACTGTCCACTCAGGAAGCAACACTGATTGACATTTAATTGCACATGCTGTTGTGCAAATGGAACAGACAACAGGTGGAAAATATAGGCAATTAGCAAGACACCCCCAATAAAGGAGTGGTTCTGCAGGTGGTGACCACAGACCACTTCTGAGTTCCTATGCTGATGATTTGGTCACTTTTGAATGCTGGCTGTGCTTTCACTCTAGTGGTAGCATGAGACGGAGTCTACAACCCACACAAGTGGCTCAGGTAGTGCAGCTCATCCAGGATGGCACATCAATGCGAGCTGTGACAAAAAGGTTTGCTGTGTCTGTCAGCGTAGTGTCCAGAGCATGGAGGCGCTACCAGACCAGTACATCAGGAGACGTGGAGGAAGCCATAGGAGGACAACAACCCAGCCCGCAGGCCACAAATGTGCATGTGTCCACTCAAACGGTCAGAAACAGATTCCATGAGAGTGGTATGAGGGCCCGACGTCCACAGGTGGGGGTTGTGCTTACAGCCCAACACCGTGCAGGACGTTCGGCATTTGCCAGAGAACACCAAGTTTGGCAAATTCGCCACTGGCGCCCTGTGCTCTTCACAGATGAAAGCAGGTTCACACTTAGAACATGTGACAGACTTGACAGAGTCTGGAGACGCCGTGGAGAACGTTCTGCTGCCTGCAACATCCTCCAGCATGACCGGTTTGGCAGTGGGTCAGTAGTGGTGTGGGGTGGCATTTATTTGGGGGGCTACACAGCCCTCCATGTGCTCGCCAGAGGTAGCCTGACTGCCATTATGTGGCTGGAGTCTGTCAGCAGTTCCCGCAAGAGGAAGGCATTGATGCTATGGACTGGCCCGCCCGTTCCCCAGACCTGAATCAGATTGAGCACATCTGGGACATCATGTCTCGCTCCATCAACGCCACGTTGCACCACAGACTGTCGAGGAGTTGGCGGATGCTTTAGTCCAGGTCTGGGAGGACATCCCTCACCTCATCCACCACCTCATAAGGAGCATGCCCAGGTGTTGTAGGGAGGTAATACGGGCACATGGAGGCCACACACACAACTGAGCCTCATTTTGACTTGTTTTAAGGACATTACATCAAAGTTGGATCAGCCTGTAGTGTGGTTTTCCACTTTGATTTTGAGTGTCACTCTCTATCCAGACCTCCATGGGTTGATAAATTTGATTCCCATTGATAATTTTTGTGTGATTTTGTTGTCAGCACATTTAACTATGTAAAGACGAAAAGAATTTCATACGATTAGTTTATTCATTCAGATCTAGGAAGTGTTATCTTAGTGTTCCCTTTATTCTTTTGAGCAGTGTATTTTGTTAACCCTGATTCTCCGTTCCTTCACTTTCAGTTCTTGTCTGTGACGATAACTCGAAGCCCCTGAAAACCTGCCTGTTTGCTTCACTCGAAAGATCGTACTTCACTACCTGTCTCCATGTGTACCAGTGACAATTATCTGAAGCTCTTGGAATCCTGCCTGTCTACTCCTATTGTTCGGACCATACTTCATTACCTGTCACAAATATCTGGGTATTTGACCATTAACCCTAGCACTCTGAGAACCTGCCTACCAATTCAATTCAATTCAATTCAATTTGCTTTATTGGCATGACGTAACGATGTACATATTGCCAAAGCATATAGGTGACAAAACATAGATTAAATTGAGTACATAATAACAATGTAACTCCAATGGTATAACACCATTATAACTAATAACAGAGGTTATAAGACAAAACAAACAAGATCAAATTTCTTACGACAAGGCCCTTCAATTGGTCACGCACTGTCCCTCATCTTGTGGCAGGCGGCAACGTACTGTGCTGCCAACACACAGCTGACTGTATCCTCCCCCAACAATAGCTGTAGCTTGTTTTGATCAGAGAGGTCTTCAAAACTGTGATATTTAATTTCAAATTTAGGGAAGTGACTCTCTCTGATTATTTGATATTTTGGACATTGAGTTAGGAAGTGTAGCTCTGTCTCTGTTTCTCCTGTGGTGCAGTGATTGCACAGCCTTTCCTCTACAGGGAGCCAGGTCTTCCTGTGTCTTCCCTTCTCAATGGCAAGGCTGTGCTCACTGAGTCTGTACTTTGTCAAGGTTTTCCTGAGGTTTTGATCAGTAACCATGGTCAGTTAGTTTGCTATGGTGTACTGTCGATTTAGGGCCAGGTAGCACTGCATTTTGCTTTGTGCTTGCGTTTGTGTTTTTTCAATATGTATTATAGTTTTGTTTTAATTGTTTAGTAATTTCATAAATTCTAATTGATTGAATGTTCAGGTCCTGGAGTTTCGTTGTGTTAGTGGAACCTGTTTGTGAGCTAAGCCCCAGGACCAGTTGGATAAAGGGGCTCTTAGTTTTGCTCAACTTTTGGTATTGCAGGGCTTGGTAATGATATGAGAGGGGGTCACTGTATTTTAGGTGTTGCCAAAATGTAATTGCTCTTTTTTGAGTTTTTAATATTAGTGGGTATCGGCCTAATTCTGCCCTGCATGCATTGTTTGTAGTTTTCCTCTGGACATGTAGGAGAATCTTACAGAATTCTGCATGCAGGGATTCAATGGGGTGTTTGTCTCATTGAGTAAAATCTTGTTTTGCAAGTGGATCACACACCTCGCTGCCATACAATAAGATTGGTTCTATTACGCATGTAATGATTTTTTGCCAGATTGTGATGGGTATTTCTATTTGAATTTGTTTTTTTATGGCGTAGAATGCCCTGCGAGCTTTGTCTCTCAGTTCATTCACTGCCTCATTCATGTGTCCAGTTGAGCTGATTTTTAGTCCTAAATAGTTATAATGTAATGCAATACTCTATATGTTTTGTACCAATTGTGAACTTTGGTTTAACTCCCTGAGATCTGGGTCTTGTCTGGAAAATCATTATTTTAGTCTTTTTGTGGTTTACTGTCAGGGCCCAGGTCTACCATCCTTCTCGGTTCTCATTATTACATTCGACCATAAACGTTATACTTGTTGTTACTCCATTGTCTGCATTTGGATTTACCCTCTGTTCTGAGCTCCCAATCCTGACATGAGGTAAATGGTTTGACTGAGGTTAGAGATCAACTAGAAAGTTCTTTAAGTTTTTTGTTAAAATTTGGCTGCTCTTGATAATATGGGAATATTATGCTCATGCATAAACTAACTAACTCATGAGATTGGAAGTTTGAGATGTTTACACATCAAACGTACATTTTTATATTATTCTTTCCACCATAGAAATCAACTAAACTGACTGTTAAATCAAATTTTTGGACTTGTTTTGAATGGTAATGCAAAAGGTGAGGCTGAGAAAGAGTGAGATGTAGGCAGATTCGTCTCCATTTGAAATTAATCAGATGAGGGTAGTGTCATCTGCAAACTTTAAGAGCTTGACTGAGTTGGTACTGGATGTGGAGCTGTTGGTGTACAGGGAAAATAGTAGGGATGATAGGACGCAGCCTTAAGGGGACGCAGTGCTGATGGTCGGGTGGTCAGGGAAGTGTTTTCCCAGCCTCATGTGTTGCCTCTTGTTAAACAGGAAGTCTGTGATTTATATTTTTGTACATTTTAGTAATTTAGCTGATGCTCTTATCCAGAGTGACTTACATTATGTACAGGGACATTACCCTGAGACAAGTTAGGGTGAAGTGCCTTGGCCAAGGACACAATGACATTTGGCACAGCCGGAAATCAAACTGGCAACCTTTCGATTACTAGTCCGACTCCCTAACTGCTGAGCCATCTGATCCTCTACCTGATTAACCTACATGTTGATTCAGGCACTCCCATTTGGGAGAGCTTGTCCTGGAGCAGGGCCTGAATGATGGTGTTAAATGTGGAGCTGAAGCAAGCTCAAACAAGATTCTTCTGACATCGCTCTCCAAGACAGAGTGGGTCATTGTAGTGGAAGGGGTGGGTGTGATTGAGATGGGTGATTGTGTTGTGTCCTCAATGATGGGGGGCTGGAGGACTGGGCCAGTGGGCTGCTGTTGATGGCTGGAAACAAAGGCAGGAGAGATGTAGTCAGGACTGTTCCTTTGTCTTTCAAATCTGTAGTAGAACTCGTTTAGGTCATTGGCAACTCACAGGTCATTGATGGAGTGGGGGGGGTTTGGATTGTAGTTGGTGATCTGTTGTAGGGCTCTCCAAGTAGCAGCAGGATTGTAGTTGGTGATCTGTTGTAGGGCTCTCCAAGTAGCAGCAGGATTGTAGTTGGTGATCTGTTGTAGGGCTCTCCAAGTAGCAGCAGGGTAATTGGTTGAGAACTGTTGTTGCAATTTCTTTGTATACATGCCCTTGGCTTCTTTTACTGCCTTCACAAAGCTGTATTCGGCAACCCTGTAGGCATTTCTGTCCCCACGTCTAAACGTTTCCTTTTCTGCCAAATACAGATGACTGAGCTTGGATGTCAACCAGGGTTTGTCATTGTTTTAATTCATCCTGATCTGTGTTGGTACACAGCTGTCCTCATAGAAACTGATGTCAGACATTACAACATCTGTATAATTATGAAGACTGTTAGTGGCAGACTTAAATCTGTCCCAATCAGTGCAGTCCAGACACACAGGCAGCTTCGCTACTCCACATCTTTGACCGCCGCACAACAGGCTTTGCTAGTTTTAGTTTTTACCTGTATGTGGGTATAAGGTGGACCATAATGTGATCTCACAGACCCAGAGCAGAGCGGGGGACGGTGTGGTATGCATTGTTGATTGTAGTGTAACAGTGATACAGAGTGTTTTCTTCTCTGCAGGGATTTTAATTTTTTTATATATTTTGGGAGTTTGTGGCTTAGATTACCTTTGTTAAAGTCGCCCAGAACAATAATTAAGGAGTCCGGGTATGACTGATCCACTTCAAGTACCTTGTCGACTAGCTGCTGTTGTGCTTCATGCTTGTCTGCACTCTGTGGAATGTATACACTGATCGTCATAAATTAAGCAAATTGCCGCAGGCTGTAGAAGGGCTTGCAGTTAATAAAAAAATATTCCAGGACTGGAGAACAGTACTGTAGGATAACTGACATGTCAATACCCCAGTCGTTGTTGATGTAGAAACATATTACCCCTACTTTTGTTTTGCCTCAGAGATCTTTGTCTCGGTCTGCACGAAAGAGTTTAAAATAAGGCAAATTAAACGCACAATCCGGTATAGCTCCACACAGCCACTTTTCCATGAAACACAGAGCAGAAGACAAGGAGAGCAGCAGCGCCCCCAGAACATTTTCATGGAGGTGGCCAGATGTGGCCACTGAAAATCTTGGGATGGTACACCAAAACCAAAAGCCACAACAGAATTTTCAGGAATTTTATTTTGCTGTTGTAGTGTATGGGTGACGGTCTGCGAGAACTAGTAGGATGTCATGCCTACTATAAGCTACATTTTTTTAATGTTTTGTATAGTTTACAAACTAAACTTAATTGTAGTGTACAAAACAATCTCATATTATTTATGGAAAACAGGTAATTTCAATTTGTTTTGAACAAGATTTTCAAGCCATGTTAAATTGAAAGCTTACTGTACGTTGCCTGCTCTTTTGAGTGCTGCAGCACACCCAAAGAACTGATCAATGAAGTCAGGCCTTGTTAAATTTACTAAGAAGTTATAAATGTAGCTTAGTAATTAAACTGACATTTACATTCAAAATATAATTATGAACAAATATATTTGCTTTCCATATACACCACAGTAAAGTACAGTCCCATTTTTAAAAGAGGGTTCTACCCATGCTGCACTGTGCTTATAGCTGGCAAGAAATCCAGAAGACAAAATAAAATAAACATCATTATAGTAATGTCAGATATGATTAGATTTTAAGCATCAATGTATATCCTGTACACTGTAAATCCAAAAAGTAAGCAGAAAAATTAAGGAAACTGATTGCCTAACAATGTTTGAGTTCATATAATTAACAGTCACTGTTTTGCCATCGTTTAAACTGTCTGAAAATAATTGTAATGTTTTTTGGAGGCTCTCCTTGTACATTTTGTTTTGAAATGTGTCATGGAAGTGTTGTGTAGAGAGATGGGAGACCCAGGCAGTTGATGGCAAATGGTAAATATGATGATTTACTGTAATAACTCCAGGATATAGACAACGGCAAGATTGCAGGGTACGCCTATTAACGAGTGCACAACAAGTGTTTATACAGCTAAATGATGTGCTCTTTAAAAACAGTGGCACAAACACTGAACAGCTACACATGTAAACAGTCGTACGCTAAAACTTCCAAACTAATGGGGACTCACTTGTCACAACCTGTATATATCCTCTCCTGGAATGTCTTAAAATAATCAAAATATCTCTTACACCATTTAATAGCAAACATTGATCGACAACCTCTCTCTGATCTGGGCAGTTTAATATAACCATACCTAAACTAGCTAAAAGGACAAGGGTGAAGGCAATCACTAATCAAACAGATCTACAAGATACTAGGACAATCTAAGCTAAACCCTATCTGTAACGGATGCCCAAATCAGAGAGAGGTTGTGACATACATTAAAGGGGAATTACACCTATTTTAAAACTAAACTAAAACACCATGCAATTACACTGAATACATCAATAACTGAAATAGGCAATATAATGATAAAGAGTTCAGTCTCAGTTCATGTCTCCATTCCAGCCCACCCTGGGCTGGATGTGACAAAATGTGTCAAAATGGTTAAACGATGGAAAAACAGTGACTGTTAATTATATGAACTTAAAAATGTTTAGGCAATTTCCTTAATTTTGAGTTCTGCTTAATTTTTTTTACTTTTGGATTTACAGTGTGACTTTTATCTGTCATTTCTGAATGCGAGAGGCTCTGACTCCGACAGTAGCAAGCCCCCTTCTCGCATTTTCATGTTCTTTGCGCTCTTAGTTGAACTTGAACTTTAAATTCAGTCAAGCAAATTTGATATTTTACTAGATAGCAAAGTAGCAACATTAGTAGCACAATTAATTTATTACTACACGAGTGGTCTATTACGAATCAATTGACAGTGACAGCTAACTCCACATAGGATAGATATGGAGAGCATTGCTCATGTAGTGGATAAAACATTTAAGCTAGCACACAACTGTACCAAACTTGCTGAACTACTAACCAACCATTAAAGTTATAGGCTATACATTTGTTATTGGAGTGAATTAGATTTTTCGAACTTAGACAAGCCACCTACTGTAGCTTGCTACATGTTTCCATTTCACCAGCCAGCTACTGGAAGGTGTGTGGATTTGGTCCAGCTCCAGGTCAGGTATATGGTGTGATGTTAATGCTTGGCTGAACAGAAACAGTTGGCTAGCTAGTTACAGGGTCAGCTAGATATCCTGTCTTGAAACTGAAAATGTATTTAATAATCTCTCTTTAGATAACCGTTAACCGTAGGTAACCGCATTGACATGCACATTTTTTGAACACTTTTTTCTATTTCTATTTATTTTAATATATTATTTTATAGTATAATAATTTGTTCTAGTAATTGTAATTGATTGCAACCAATATTTACAGGTATGTCTTAATATGACGGTAATTTTAAAAATAGTTAATAAATCGACCATCTGTTTGAAACAAACAAACACCTCAATTACTTTGGCTTCTTTTTGTTTTGTTGAAGAAGTGGGGTGTGGGTAACCCCTATAAAATCTGTACACACACACTACCTGCATTTAATTTTCAAGTGGATTACACAAATCAGAGATTCAAATAAGTACATAAAAAAAAAGAGTTCCTGTCAAAGGTTTGGACACTGTAAATAGTTAGCAGCAAAATAGTCTTCTCCATAACTTTGAAGTTCTTTAATTTCTACTTTGTAGTAAAACCATACTCACATTACTTGCTCCATACTTGGAAAAAATGTATATTTTAGTTTCTACTTGAACAAACTGTAAGCTAAACTCCCGTTATTTACAAATAGACATATAGTACATGCACACACTGTTTCACTGAGAAATGTATGCACAAAGCCAGAGTTTAGTTATAACATGTAAAGAAAATGTGGCTGCACTTTTCCTGTGTGTGAGTTGACAAGATTGAAGAAGAGATCTGTCACTTGTACATCTGCTCAACCCCCAGTGATCATCATTGTGGGTCTACTGATCACCGACCTAGGGAACTCACACAGGCCGCAGAGGAACACGGACCGATGCACTAAAATCACCTGTCACACCTGCAGGCCCTCACCTCATCAAGGACACTATATAAGCTTCATGGTATTATTGTTGTGGAGTGACTGTTAGGCCTATAGTGTGAGTGTTAGTGTTTAGCGCTGTTTGTGTCATACTTGCTGTGTTTGTAAATTTGATTATTAACCATTTGTTCCTTTTTGTGTTCCCAGAGGGGGAGAGGACACACCCGGGAGTGTGTTAGGCAAGACGGCCTGGCCTTACACCACCCGTAGGGTAATTCGCCTGTTAAAAACACTAGGTTAGACCTGAACAGACCACACATGTACTTTGGTTAGGGCGCCTAATTCGTGTGCCAGTATAGGTGTAGGTCTGTGTGTGTGTTAGTTTAGAGCAGGTTAGTTACCCTTTGTTTTATGTTCTTTCCTTTGGTTCTGTTCAGCCTCTCCTCCCAAAAATATTATTTATAAATATACTGTGGCAAATAAAAAGCCCTTTGTTTTACGGTACTTTGGTTTCTGTGTCCTTACTCGCACCCTCAACCCCATACCTCTTTTGCTGACCAGCTGGGTTGTTTGAGCAGTAGGGTGTCATGTCCCCCTCCTACGGGAGCTAGATTGTAACACTGTAGTGTGAGTGATTGTCCCTATGTGCTGTATTGCTATGTGTATCACGCTACTATTTGTGTTTATCTATTGTTGTGGAATATTCTTAAGTATACTACTATTCATAGTAAAGCTGTTCCTTCACTTGCATCTGCCTCCTGCCTCATATTTTGGGAAATCCATACAGACTTAATTGAGCACAGGTGAAAGCCAAAATGAGAATGAGCCTTTTCTCAGGAGAAACAACCATGTATAACCTCAGATTCTTCCTCATCGGATTTCTAATTTATCTTACAAATGTCTTATTATGACTGAGGTAATTTAGATACAATCATGAGATCTGGGCCTGTATTTATCAAGCTTCTTGGAATTACTCTTAAGAACACTGCTAAGACTTGACCTAACAGTAAGAAAATTCTTGGCTCAAAGCTGCGCTTAAAAGTTAGATATCAAACATCTCAGTCCTACTTTAAGTGAAGCGTAGGACTAAATCTTAAGTGTCAGTCTAAACTCTTGCGGGTGTGTTGTCAGCTTTGAGCCAAGAATTTTCTTACTCTTAAGTCAAGTCTTAGCAGTGTTCTTAAGAGTAATTCTAAGAAGCTTGAGAAATACGGGCCAAGGGCCCGTATTTATCAAGCTTCTCAAAGTGCCATTTTAGTCTTAAGTGCTGAGAATTGACTGAATTTACTCATACTCTCAAACTTAAGTGTAAAAGCAAGTTATCAAATTTCTCAAAGCTAAGAATCACTCTTACTCTCCCAGTTATTTAAGACAGATCGAGAGGTCTCTTAAGTGGTTAAGAGTTGCCAGTAGGGGCTTGAAATGGCGTAGAAAGAGACGTGCGCAAATCTTTTAGAAGAGGAAAATCGCAATGCTGATGTTTTGGCCCATCACAACCATCAATACGCCGATTTGTAATAGAAACAATTATTGCACTTACAGCTCAACACATTGTCACGCGTTTCACTGACTTCCCAACAACATCCCGCATAATCCAACAGAAGCAAACACAATTCATGCAAATAGCCGGACTAGTAGGCTCCCAAGAGTAGTAGGCGCAATGTATTGCACTTATATAAAGATCATTGCTCCCAGCGTCAACGAGAATGTTTATATGAATAATAAGAGTTACCACAGCATCAACGAACAAGTTGAGTTTGATGCAGACCACAACATTTTGGATGTGGTACCCAAATGGCCTGGGTCTACCCATGACGCGCGATATTGAATGAAATTTGCCCGAAGCAGCTGTTTGAAAGGCACTTTCTGCCGCCGGAGGATACGCGCTCGTGCTGCTCACCCCTTTCCATATGCCACTGACAGAAGCCCAAATGAACTACAACAGGTAGCCTTTTTGTAAGCTCAATTCACAATTGTTTTATAGTTTATTTATAGAACACTGGATCCTAATATAGGCGATATATAATATATCCCTTCACAGGGCACATCGTATCACATGAAGTGTGGTGGAGAGAGGGACTGGCCAGTGGAAGCGCAGATTCCACATTCTCCACATTCCACATTTTCACATTAAGTCAAGTTTTAGCAGTGTTCTTAAGAGTAATTCTAAGAAGCTTGATAAATACGGGCCCAGATCTCTTTCTCAAACTCCTCACACTTAATCCTCACTCTTAGCTCGTTACTCTCAGGATAATCTCACGAATGGATTATCTTTTTCATGTCCCTGTTGCTTGTAAGGGTTTTAAAAGAAACAATTCAGATACAAGTGATCACAAAATTACATAAAACTGAGATATACCATATCGTATGTATGCTGAGCCTCAGAAGCGACAACCATTTTTCCATTCAGCCCAAGGGCACTTTGGCTGAAAGAATTATGATTTTTTTGTGGGGCATTAAGTTCACACAACGGGGCATCGATGGCCATGGCTGTGTGGTTGCTGGAAAATTCCATCCCTGAATAGCACATATGAAATCATTGTTTGTGTACACTGAGGCAGAAAAGTAGCCACCAGAAACACAAACTGCTAAGGTGAGTTGTACAAAACCTTTCTTTTTAGTAAACTCTGTGTACACAAACAATGTTCTCAATGCTCGAGTTCATGTGTACAGCCCCTGGTGATAATTTGAGCGAAGTTTCATGTTTTGTTGAGCCTTCTTAGTGTTTTAAAAATAGCAATTTTAATGCTATCATAGTAGTGCCCCTATCACTCCATTCAAAAGGCAATTTGACTGAAACCAAAAATACAGAAAATTTTAAAAGTGGCGTTTCCATCCTAATTATGCTTTTAAACAAAAGTTTGACTTGGGTACATTAACAAAAAGACCCTAAGTTGCATTTTGGCGAGAGTTATGCTTTAAGTGCAGTTGCAAAAAACATCTAGCACTATGATGAAACTGGTCCTCATGAGCACTGCTAGGAAATATAAAGGAAGACCCAGAGATACCTCTGCTGCTGTTTATAAGTTACCAGCCTCAGAAAATCTGTAATGAACTGCATCCCAGATTGATCACAGGGTTCAAGTATCAGACACATCTCAACATCAAGGCCGTCCAGAGGAGACTTGCTTGGCCCAACACTGCGTAAAATGACCTGTATCAAAGTGTGTTGGATTGTGTCATGTCATCTTGACATCACATGTATCAGAACTGAATAGCTAAGTTTCAACCTGTATCTACTTTAAGTGTGTCATATTTGATGTCAAATTCTGATACCTGATGACACTGTGAATCCAAGCCCTTGGTACATTCTGACACATATGACACTGCGTTTCTAAATGTGTACAGAACTGTTAGGACTCCCTTCAAGAAAAGGTCATTGGCTCTTCGAGAGATGGGGTGGAGTCTCCGCAGGGGAACCTCTAATGAATTCAAATCCATTGTCTATGTTAAACGATTATTCTCTAAGCGCAGCCTTTTACTAAATGTGAAGACTGCAAGCTGTGGCATTCAAAGAAGCATTGAATTGACTCAAAAAAGTAATGAAATATCAGTAAATACTGAGGTAGGAGAACAAATCAATATTTATAATGTTTGTAAAACTATAGTTTGATATAAATGTATAGTGTTTGCTACAGTACCTAGCTAGCTGATTTGATTAATTCAAGCCTGGCTTGGGTATGATTTGCTAACAAACTACTGTAGCTGAATATAGCTGCATCTCGGTATCATGGCTGTACTGTATAGCTAGTACTGTATCTACCAAAGATTAATTTACAGTTATCCTTTTGGGAAGTATGAGTTTTTGGTCTTTTCCAGGTGCATGAGATTTAACAGTGTTTGCTATTGAATGTTAAAAGACAATTCAGGCGCAAAATGACTCTAGGGGTTAATAACACATGGGTACAGAGTCAACCGTTCTTTGTGATATGTTTTCATGCTATTCGAATGTGGCCAGTTTTAGTGCGAACTGAAAATTACCTTATAATGCTAGTTGTGAGGGCATGGATGAAGTAAAAAGAAATCAATATTTTATACCACTAACAAGGCTCATAATTGCACCACACTTCCACAGTAGCATAATGAGGGTCCCTACATGCAAACCGAAGCATTGAGGACTTGTAAGTGTACAGGCAGTTTATGAAGAAGATGGTTTGAAAGACAGTACTGTTTGCGTATACAGGGAGGCGCCATCTTGGAAAAACAGACTCGACCAGTCGAACCACGAACGCTGGGCTAGAACCACGAATGCTGGGCTACGTGAGCTGAAATGTGACTTGGTAAGGAAGTTTCCTAGTTAGCTTTCTGGAAAGTACAGTAAGCTACTAAGTTAAGACCACATATTCTCTGTGGGTGTTAGTTTGTTCTCTTTTGTGTGGCTAGCTAACAAGCTAAACTTAACTACCAAGCTAGCTGGGTGACTGCAGATTTGGGTTAAATGGGTTTCCTACAGTATAGAACATGTTTTCTCATTCTATACCTAATAATATATTATATTCCCTTTGTTTTCTCATGATCAAAATAAGTAAGTACACTCTTAATATCTTTTTTCAGTTTTGGGTAAGCTATGACAATAATACCATTCGTTTTCTAAAAGTGTACAAATATGCTTTCCGGTGTTTCAGAAATATCAATGCATTGTGAGGGGAAATCATTTTGCTGGCTTAAAATGTTTAATGTTAGTATTTCCTGTTCACTTTACTGTTTAAAAGCAGGACATCTAAAGATTCTCTGTCATTCTACTCCCTATCCACTAATCCAGTGCATGGAAATATTGCAAGGCGCTGATCCTGCAGACGGTAGGGTTCAGGATCTATCTTCAACCATCAAATACATAGAAATATACATTTGTAAAAACTAGGTGAACCCACCACAGCTTAATAGTTAGTGCATTCTAATTTAATAAAGAAAACAGGTGGTCTGTAGTTCAGCAATAAAAAAGTGGTGGTCAAGGAATTAATTTAGGTACTCAGCAAATCATGGAATTAGCTTTTCACTATAATTGGATGTTTAAAGTGTGTCACTGGGCAGGAAAGAAAATATGCACAGCAAGTTGGATGTGTGTGCAAATCACTGTTAATAACTCTCTTTTACATCTGACAGCTGATTACCAGAAGAGAACCTAACTACTGAAGATGAAGCTGGCCTGGAAGACTTCACATCTTTGCATTAATAAGGACTGAATTACAGTATTAATCTTGACTGGTAGAGCTAGACCTACATTTTTTATTTTATCTAAAATTAAACTCAACATTGTGACTATGCCATTATGTATTTAGTTCTAAATAAAGACATTCTAATTTAATAAATTCTATACCTTTTTTCATTATTATTCAGGATGTCAGAGGCATAGTTTGTGATTTGTGTGACAGCACGTTTACGGTAAGTAGTTTCTTATTTTAAGTAAAGAAATATTAGTCAACATATTTCCCCCATTACTGTCATGGAATTATAGTTTAATTTGTAAAGTTAATTGCATCTAGTACAGTAGGCCTAGGAATTAAACAATTTTATTGACAACCTTTAAAATTGGTTATGAGCTTTGCTGTTTAAAGGAGAATTCCGGGCGATTTTAATACGTAGCTGTGTTGTTCAGAAATTTGGAGTGCTGTCAGTAGCGACACAAACTAAAACAATCTGTGTTGCCTAAACCGTGTAATCCTCCTGCTCCAGTTTACACCCGTTACTCTGAAATGGGGCAAGTTTTAAAACAAGCTTTTAGCCATTTAACATGTTCAAAATGTAATTACAAGTGCATAGCCATGTGCAGTGATTCCTTTGGAGTGAACACAGCAAATCTGACTGCAGTAGATGTGAAATAAATGCAAATAAGTTGTGATAAATCAGCCAGTGCACATGCCTCTGTTTTTTTACCGGTGAAGTCCACACTAGTTGATTGTCAAACTCATACAATCCAATATTCCAAAACGTATTCTTTCAGCAAAAAACTATTTGCCGTGGTTATGTCCATAGTTCACAAGGGAGTTTGCACAAGATTTAAAGAAGTGTCTTAATTGATCTGTAGTCTGGGCAGTTCTGTGCAATCACAGGACATTTGAGTTGTGGAGAAATGTGCTTTGATCAGGAGGAGTCAGTTATTTGTTTCTGTCACAATGTCCTTAGTATTTGTCCTTGTTCTGTGTCACTTCAGGGTGGTTTCTCCCCTATGTGTTTTGTTTTGGTTTTGTTTCCCGCTCTTTGTGTCACATGATCCCGTCACATGTTTTTGTCCTTATCCTTCCTAAATGATTCATCTTCAGTTTAGCATTTTGCTAGTGTCCTTGACACTACTGGTAGTATGTGGCAATACCTGTAGCCCATTCAGATTACACAGGTAGTCCAGGCCCTCCAGGATGGCACATCCATATGTGCCATCGCAATAGGTTTTGCTGTGCCTCACAGTAAAGACTCAAGAGCATGATTTAAACGTGAAATAATAAAAATGCCTAATAGAGTACTACTAACTCTGTTCTATTGATAGCCATGGTGGTTGTATACTTTTTGGTGCAATTGTTAAGAAATAACGACCAAAAGACGAGTTATAGTAATGGGTGAGCGGCAAACTAGTTCATTGTCTGGGGTTTTCACGCAGCCCCCGGCCTATCTGGAGTGGAGAAAGCATAATTAGCTTCAATGTAGCTATCGTTGATTGTGTAAATACTTGCAGAAATGAATGTACAATAATAAAAATGTCTAACAGAGTACTGCGAACTCTGTTATATATAAAGCCGGTGTGGTTGTATACGTTTTGATGCAATTGTTTGGAAATAACGAACAAAAGACGAGTTAGAGCATCGGGTTATTGGCTAACTGGCTAACTAGTTTCTTGTCTGGGATTTTCATGCAGCCCCTGGCCTATCTGGAGTGGAGAAAGCATAATTAGCTTTAATGGAGCAATCGTGATTGTGTAAATACTTGCAGGAATTAACGTAAAATAATATAAATGCCTCACAGAGTACTGCTAACTCTGTTCTATATAAAGCCAGTGTGGTTGTATACTTTGTGGTGCAATTGTTTGGAAATAACAACCGAAAAACAAGTTAGAGCAATGGGTGAGTGGCTAACTGGCTAACTATTTCGTTGTCTGGGGTTTTCACGCAGCCCTCGGCCTATCTGGAGTATAGAAAGCTTTAATGTAGCTATCAGTGATTGTGTAAATACTTGGAGAAATGAACGTAAAATTATAAAAATGCCTCACAGAGTACTGCTTACTCTGTTCTATTTAAAGCCAGGGTGGTTATATATTTTTTGATGCAATAGTTTGGAAATAATGACTAAAAGATGAGTTACAGCAATGGGTGATTGGCTAATTGGCTAACTAGTTAGTTGTCTGGGATTTTCATGCAACCCCTGGCCTATCTGGAGTGGAGAAAGCATAATTAGCTTCAATGTACAGTAGCTATCAGTGATTGTGTAAAAACTCGCAGGAATGAACATATGATAAAAAATAATTTGTTTCAGATACTGGCTAAATCTGTACCTATTGCAGTGTTGTAAGGCTTGTAGCTCTGGGACAACATTGTGACCCGTAGTAAATGTTTCAAATTGTGGTGTATAATTTCTAGCTAGTAGCCAAGGTCCTCACATTATATTCAACTCCACCGAAGCGACTCGCAGTGCGCAGGTGCAAAGTTTGCATTGAATTCTGGACTTTCAAGTGTGGTATTTCAAGAAAATCCGATACAGAAACAACCGAATTGTACTCTCAGCTGTTTTTGAAAAAAAATGCAGGAACAGCACTGTATATAAACTAGTGTTCAAAAGTTTGGGTCACAGTTTTTTATTTTCTTTAAGATTTTCTCCCTCCCTATTACCCCTAATTCTGCCTGTTGTTGGCAGCTCCAAGTTGGGACAAGCCTTTAGTTAACTACTTATCAATTATCCAGTAGTAGTATTTAGGATTTGTCAATATACAATCACTGGTCACTTCATCAGGGAGACCTTGCTAATACCTGGTTAGACCCACATTTGCCATCAGAACTGCTTTAGTTCTTTGTGGCATAGATTCAACAAGATGCTGGAAACATTCCTCTGAGATTTTGGTCCATAGTGATATTATTGCATCGTGGCTGCAGATTTCTTGGCTGCACATCGATGATGCAAATCTCTGGTTCCCCACATCCCAAAGGTGCTCCATTGGTTTGAGATATTGTGACTGTGGGAATATATGTGACCTGTGCCTAATGCTACGTTCAGACCAAACGCGAATTGAGCGTGAAATTCGCTTCTATCGCGGCTAATTGGACGCTTGGACAATTTGAATCCACTCGCGTGTCCAAAGCGAATAGGATGCGCGAATGAAGTGAAAGTTTGAAGCGAAATAGACGCTTGTTCGTTCAAGGCTGAATTAAACGTGCAATATGTAATTTTTGGCCACCAGGGGGCTCTCAATCAAAACAATAGCAAAAGATGTACTTGGATGACGTCGGGAGGTCGGGAGGTTGCGTGGGATCATGGGTTTTGTTATCGTCGTCAATGACAACCTTCCAATCTAGCGTCTCCGGCAGAACAAATGTTCACTGACAAAGTAAGGTATTGTTAAAAATATTATAACTTTATTCACTTTATGTTTGGCGGTTCCCTGGAACTTAGAGCAACTATATTATCTAACGTCATTGACGGTCGACAAAAAGAAACGTCCCGTGTCTTAAAATTAAATAACAAATTTCTCTGGATTTGAAAGTTGGTGGAAACATTTAGTATAATGTAAGTACACAACTAAGAAATATATATAATATATGTATAGTGATGTTTTCTTTCATTGGAAAGTATGTATTTTGTTATTGTTTTGATTGATATTACATATTGTACCTTTAAGCGGTTGGGAGCGGAGAGTGCGCGCCTGCTCAGGGGCGGCGCCAGATATTTTCCCCCAATGAGACATAAACAAATCACCATACTCTTAAAACTATTAATAAGACAGCACAATTAATGTTTTAACAGATTTTGTGTCAAATGTTTAGCATTGTAAAAAGTCCAAAGTAAAAATACAAGGCTGGGTTCATCCGTTTCGGGAAGATTTTAATTTAAACATGTAAAGGATATCATAAATAACCATTGACCATAAGGAATACATTTTACTTTTTGTTTTTAATTAATTCATGACTGTTTAGGTGTGAACTCCCTTTACCCAGTCATGTTGGTGTTAATTGGTTGTGCTGGGGAGAGGGGAGGGCACATCCAGGTTTTCAATGCAGACTTTTAAATTCATAACAGCATGGCTCTATCAATTATATATTCTTAATCTGACACACTCCGCTAATTGAGAATGTATTCATAGAGCAACTTGTGAAGTTGGAAAAATAAGTCTGCATTATTATTTCGACAATTTGAATGCCACCTCGCAGACCAGACTGAGATCATATAGAAAGCTGGCATTCTCCTTGTTGGCAGAGAAATGTTTGGAAACCATGGAGCTGGCTTTTGTTATACAAAATATTATGGACAAAAAGCAATTTAACTTTTTTAAGAGTTTATATTTAAGAGTTTATAATGTGAAAGACCATTTGTTGACAAGCAAATACTCACTCTACAAACGTATCTCTCGCATAGCGGGACACTTCCATATACACGCGCGCTACCCCTACCCTGCTCTCCCGAGCGAGCTGCCTGATGAGCGAGATAGTAAAATAATTTGACCTACTTCAAGTGATTTAGGTATAAAATAGATACATTATAGATAGATTTGAGATTTTTCCCCCTTCGCCTGTGAAATTTGGAAAGCTCAGCATTCCTGTCTAATCTTTGACTGACTCCTACCTGCGATCATCCATTCCACAAAGACAAATGTGCCATTTCTTTGTTCAGGTTATTACTGTAAAATAATATGTAATTATTTTTGTTTTATGATAAATGGAGCCAGCCTCCAAAAGTAATCAACCTGTTCTGTGATTTTTTTCTAACAACACAGAAACTATGTTCTTATACACTAAAGTTGGTTGTCTTTACATTAGAATAATAA
The DNA here is from genome assembly GCA_016801145.1 of Umbra pygmaea. Lineage (NCBI taxonomy): Eukaryota > Metazoa > Chordata > Actinopteri > Esociformes > Umbridae > Umbra > Umbra pygmaea. The sequence goes on along the minus strand of JACXGM010012590.1, from coordinate 2,873 downwards.
TGTTTCATATAATCTAGATTTAGATATGGAATGAATAGCATTCAATACAAAATGAATATGTCTCATATATTGAAATCAAGTTATGTCATAAAAGATTTGCTTTGTTGTGCATTACAACCACATGAGTCATATTATTCATATTACAAAATAAGTTATTGAGGCCAAACAATAAATTAAAAATGTACAACAAAAAATATGTACAAACTATTTACTGCTCACTGCCAATATCAGCCGTTTCTCCACGTTGGAGGAATGTTGAGTAAATCCAGGATTTTAAATCATATCACATGACATCCTCATGGGTCAGCAGCAAGCAATGTCACATCATCATGTGACAGCAGCAAGCAGGCTCCTGATTGGTTAACGCGGCGCGAACAGACACAAAAGTTTAGATTTTTCAACTCGGGCAACAGACGCCAATTGGCTTCAAACGCGTGAATGCACAATGCGCACCAATTGAAATCACTCGCGTGTAACGTGTGTAAATTCACGGCGAGAACCTCTATTCGAACTGGACGCGTGAACGAGACGGAATCGAGTCCATCGCGCCGCGCTAAACGTGTCCATCTCGCCGCGTGACCTCCAGACGCGCATATACGCTTATTCACATTGACTTAACATGGAAATCACTCGCTCCAGACACTCCAGACGCGTTCGGTCTGAACGTACCATTAGAAAGTAGCCTACATATAACATAATAACCTATAAGAATTTTAAGATATACTGTATGCACTGTGTCTGTCTATACAGTTGTAATTAAAATTATTCAACCCCCATTGCAAATGGGGTTTATTGTCAAAACGTACAGATTTTCAGCTCCTTCCAATGAACAAATCAAACAGTAGAAATTGAAATAGCTCAACACAACAAATGCATCATGTTGTTTCCCCAATTCCGAATGAAAATGCAACTCATTATGACTTAAGTCATAATGCTCCAGTCTCATATTCATTCAACTCCCTTTTATTCAACCCTCCTTCAACAGAATCTTTCAGCACAAATATGAAAAACAGGTGTTGTTTCAAACACACCTGATGCAACTAATCAAAGGCTGCATTAGTTGCACCAGGTGGGCTTGAGCTGGAACACATGAAATACCTGAACTGGCTAGGGGTTTGTTGTGTCATGTTTGAGTCTGTGTGAGAAACAGGGCTCAAAAGAATGGTCCAAAAAGTTAAGAGAAGAGATCATCGCCTTTCACAAACAAGGAACAGGTTACTCTGTAGACAGCACAGAAAAAGGAAACAGTCAACAGCTGCAACCAGATTTCTGAGACAGCAGGTTGTGAAATGCACTTGAGAGACCGCTGCAGCGCAATTAAATTACAGTTTCTCATTCTTTACTGCTCCCCATGGCTAAGTATCTAGCCTGCTCAGTGCATCCACAAGAGAGCTACACAGTAAAAACGGCTATGTTAAATCAACACCCTAAGTGTTAAATTAACACTCTTTAGTGTCAATTTGGATCAATATAAACACTGAGAGTGTTAATTTAACACTTAGGGTGTTGATTTAACACAACCGTTTTTACTGTGTAACAAACTCATTGACTACTTATACAAACACACTTATTGCAATTTAAAATGCCACAGATGTTGGATATGAAACTGTGTGTGTCACCTTGTGTGTCTGTAACAAGGCTAGACATTCAAGTGTATGTAAACTTTTGATCAGGGCTTTTTGGGTGATTTCTGTTATCAGTATGGTTTACAAAGGAGCCATTCTGTGTGATAACTAATGGCTTCATTAAATCACTATCCTTACATTACAGACAGGTTCTTTGCATGCAGTCATAATGTCAAAATCAAGGCTGAAATTTCATAATTTCTCCCATGGTATGCAAGTTCATGATCACAACTGTAGCAAGATAAGGGCATTCAATATTTTTTATTTTATGTATTGTTTTTGTTAATACAGAAGATTATACACTTAATTATGATCAAGTGACAGCAGGTTTTATATATATCATCATGCATTCTGAGTGTGTGTTTGTAGTATCGTATCTTATCTATCTAATGTCACAGATGCTGTTTTTTACCTTCTCTGCATTTAGATAATTCTGATTATTTGTGTCTGATTTGTGTCGGATTTGTGTCTGAAGATGAGCCTCTAACACTGCTAACTTTGCTAAAATACAATAATTCTGCTGCATGTTAAAATTACAACAGCTATAATGAGAAGTCAAAGGCAACTTAGCATTGACTGGTTCAGACGTGTCCATGATGTACAGGTTTGTTTAAATAGATTCCTAACTACAACATATCGTACAGGTTTGTTTAAATGAGCCCTAACGCCAACATAACATTATACAGGTTTGTTTAAATAGAGCCCTATCTCTAACATAACATTATATAGGTTTGTTTAAATAGATTCCTAACTACAATATATCATTGTACAGTTTTGTTTAAATAGAGCCCTATCTCTAACATAACATTATACAGGTTTGGCCCGTTACTAATTTGTACATAGGCTACGTGTTCAAAATGGACCATTTTCTCTTGTGTATTACTTTTGAATGTAGTCTTTTGGACCTTGTTCAAAAGTAAAGCACAATATAAGCAATAGGATGCCATTTGGAACATGTCCTTACTCTACGTGCAATTCTCAGAATATTGTCAATTATAAGTCAATTAATTCCTGACTGGACCAGACAAGTGAATGTGGGTCATGCGCTAGTGTTTCTACACACAATCACCTGATAATTAATATGAAATAAACAGAGTTGAGCCAATAGCATAGTGTCTTAATGATCTGCTGATGTCTCTGTCTCTCACTCTCTCCCTCTCTCCCTCTTTCCCTCTATCCCTCTCTCCCTCTCTCCCTCTTTCCCTCTCTCCCTCTCTCCCTCTCTCCCTCTCTCCCTCTCTCCCTCTC
>JACXGM010012589.1:0-17937 GCA_016801145.1 Umbra pygmaea | reverse complement strand
ATGGATTAAATTCATTATTTCTCTCAAAAACACTTAAAAAAAACCTTTTGCAGAAATTACAGCCTTAAATCTTTTTGAGTATGAAGCTACAAGCTTGGGGCTCCTATTTTTGGGCAGTTTTTCCTGTTCTTTTTTGCGGGACCTTTCAAGCTCCATCAGGTTGAATGGGGAATTTCGGTGCACAGCCATTTTCAGATCTCCAGAGATGTTCAATCGGGTTCAAATCTGGGCTCTGGATGAGCCACTCAAGAACATTCACAGAGTTGTCCTGTAGCCACTCCTTTGTTATCTTGGCTGTGTGCTTAGGGTTGATGTCCTGTTGGAAGATGAACCTTCGCCCCAGTCTGAGTTCCAGAGTGCTCTGGGGCAGGTTTTCAGCCAGGATATCTCTGTACATTACTGCATTCATCTTTCCCTTGATCCTGACTAGTCTCCCAGTTCCTGCCACTGAAATACATGCCCACAGCATGATGCTGCCACCACCAAGCTTCATTTTAATAATGGTATTGGCCAGGTGATGCGCGATGCCTGGTTTCCTCCAGACATGACTCTTGTCATTCAGGCCAAAGAGTTTAATCTTTGTTTAATCAGACCAGAGAATTTTGTTTATCATGGTCTGAGAGTCCTTCAGGTGCCTTTTGGCAAACTCCAGGCGGGCTCTCATGTGCCTTCTACTGAGGAGTGGCTTTCGTTTGGCCACTCTACCATACAGACCTGATTGGTGGAGTGCTGCGGAGATGGTTGTTCTTCTGGAAGGGTCTCCTCTCTCCACAGAGAAATGCTGGAGTTCTGTCAGAGTGACCATCGGGTTCTTGGTCTCCTCCCTAATTAGGGCCCTTCTCCCCCGGTTGCTAAGTTTGGCCAGGCAGCCAGCTCTAGGAAGAGTCCTGGTTGTTCCAAGCTTCTTTAATTTATGGATGATGGAGGCCACTGTGCTCATTGGGACCTTCAATGCTGCAGATATTTATCTGTATCCTTCCTCAGATCTGTGCCTCGATACAATCCTCTTGGAGGTCTACAGACAATTCCTTGGACTTCATGGCTTGGTTTGTGCTCTGACATGCACTGTTAACTCTGGGACCTTATATAGACAGGTGTGTGCCTTTCCAAATCATGTCCAATCAAATGAATTTACCACAGGTGGAACTCCAATCAGGTTGTGGAAAGATTAGTGGAAGCAGGATGCACCTGAGCTCAATTTTGAGTGTCATGGCAAAGGAACAGAAGCATCATGCGCCTATTTTTTTTAAGTGGGAACATTGTGCACAACACACGCAAACGTGCCCACAAATACAGATATTACAAAGAAAATCCACTTGGCTCAAAAATCAGAGGGGGCACATGCCTCAGTTTCAATGGACATGGCACCTCTGGCTAGGAATACTTATGTACGTGTGCTTTTTTGTATTATATTTTTAATAAATTTGCTAAGATTTCAAACACACTTCTTTCACATTGAGGGAAATAATGAATTTAATCCATTTCGGAATAAGGGTAAGATAACAAAATGTGAAAAAAAGTGCTGTGAATACTTTCCAGATGCACTGTATGAGTGTGTGTGTGCACGTGTGTGTGTCGTCTAAAAGCCATTTCCCTGCTACTGCGCAGATAAATCTCATGGCAGGTGATTGGTGTTATCTCTTTGACAGGCTCCATGACAAGCAGCTGATTACATCTAGACTCATAAACACCTCCAGGGAGAAGTGGGCAGGCAGACATGTTGTGACATGTCCAGCAGAAAATAACCCTTATCATTGGCAGCACCTTAATTGTGGAGGAAGGCTCAAAGTAATGGTTGGAACAGAATAAATGGAATCATATCAAATGCATTAACATGGCTGGTTTTGGTCAGTACAAACACACCAGAGATCTGAGTTTACTGACCAGATCTCAATTTCTCCCCCCTAAACATGTGCGTTGTTCTCCCCACTTGGAATCCTGCCAGATTCTATTGACACAAAGTATGCAACAGCTCATTATTTCAATACTTTTTTAAATATTTGATGAGGGGTGATGTCAACCGTCTGTATTCAGTAGAGAATTTGATGCTATGCTAGCTTTGTGAATATGCATAACCAATATGGAATTTTAAAAGGGAAAACTACAGTGTGAATTGCTTTTTCACAGAAGGGGGGGGCTGGAATGTCACGTGTTCTTTACATCAGTATTAAAACCTTGGCATGATGTCCTCATCTTAGCGCTACAGTGAAATCCATGGATGGAAAACAGAAGACCTTAAGTTTGAATCTCACTGCTTTATCGGAATAAAAAGGAAATGTGTTTGCCTGATTAATATAGAATTAAATTCATTTTTTTACATTCCGAGCTTGATCTGAATAAACTAACAGTGTTAAATAAAATCCTATGAATTAAAAATAACTTTTAGGGAAAGGATTCTAAAACATCCAAATCAATGAATGTATATATACAGCCCTCCTCCCAGAATATTACAGTATTTAAAAAACAAATAGTCAAATTAATGTCAGTTCTACTGGGGCCTCCATGTGGTGCAGTGGTCCAAATCGCTGCCTCGCAACTCTGGCCATCGCTGCTTTAAAAACCTTGGCAAAATCCCTGGCCACCAGGATGTGGTTGAATAACAGCAGCTTGGTGGCCAGGGTTCTTGTCCGGATCGCAGCATTATGACAATACTCTAGGGCCCAGCATGTGGCAGCACAAATTAGTACATTGCTGCCCATGGTGGATGGATGGGTGGTTTCTATAAGACTCTTCAACCTGCCAATAAGACAAGGCTTAAGGGGAATTCAACATTAGAAATTGGGAGGGGAGAAAAACTGGTTAAAATCCCCCCCAAACTAATTCTGTTGTATTGGTCAGGAAACCTATAGTTTCATTCCAACAACCTTTGTGAAATCAAAAACCGGTTACTGCAACCTCCAAGGAGCTAAATGTGGAGCTAAATCTGTAAACCCTACATGGAATTGCTAGATGGAATTTCTGTGACAGCAGATTGCATTGACAGCGTCGTGTGCATATCTTGAGGCGGAAGGAGGTGTGTCCACTCCTTGCTACCACAGAAGCGATGCAGTTGTTGAAGTGTTACTTACCCTTGACAGCCGATGAACGTTCATCTGTATACCATTGCAATTGTATCTATTTTTTCCAGGGCGGTTGGTTCTGTGAGGGCTCAGTGAGGGGAGGGGCTGGGAGCATCCACCCACAGAACTCTCTTCCCTGGACAGTGGTGGTACAGTTGTTAAGTTGCTCGGACACGCAGGACCCCTATCAGTTATAGACAGTCGTCTTCATGGAGGAAGACAAGCTTTCAATTTAAGACAAATTTATAGTTTGAGGGGTCAGTGTGGCGTAGTGGACTAAGTCGCTGCCTTGCAGGACAAGCTACGTCATGATAGTCAGTGGTTTGAGCATGACTATGGCTTCCCAAGCACAAGGCAGCATAAATTGACAAAGCGTTGCCCGGGATTTGGGGTAGATAACAGAGATTACTGTATCTACCTTGCCACATCACTCTCCTGTGACTCCTTGTGTGCAGATTAGGTGCCTTTATGTTAAATTGTGGAAGTATACACTGCAAAAAATGACACTACAAAATGACACTGAAAAAACTATGAATACAAGGTATTTTTGCTTGTAATAAGTAAAATAATCTGCCAATGGAACAAGACGAATTGCATTGATTTTCATGGCATATTTATTTAAAACAAGTGTTATTATCTAATATGAATATAGCTTGTTAAGTAAATATGTCTTATTTTAAGGATGGTTGATTATTAGACCTGAAAACAAAATAAATAGAGTTTTTGACAATGGAACAAGATTTTTAAAACAGGATATTTTGCAGTGTAGTTGGTGAGCGTAATCATCTGGTACATGATCTGACTAAAGGCTTCCATGTTAGATGAGCAGTGTGAAAAATAATTGGCCGGCTCTGCAACGTGGTTGGATGAACCATGTGAGCTTCCCTCACCATCCTATATCTGACCAAAGAGTTTCATAACTGCTGACTGGATTAGGGAGAAATAGACCAATTGATGAGGAGATTTGGAAAAATTACAAAAAAAACATCTACAGCAAAGCAATTGTAAACTAATTTCTCTCAATTCATTTTGAAACAATCCATTTCTTTTGACAGCCTACGTAACCCTCCACCCTTGTATCAGTATCTGCCTACAGTCAGCAATCAGCCTCTATTAGCTGGTACCACCCCCGCCATGCAAGATCTCTATATTGTGTATTACATTGTTGTTACCGATGATCAAAACTGTTGTATGAATTTCCCCACATATTCTTTAAACTGTATTTACATGTATAGATGGGGAAGAACTGCTCACTGTTCACAGGCATGGAAAGATGCATCCTGGGACTTTTTCTATTCACAAATGTTTTTTTGAACCTCACATTTTGTGCTCAATGTGTAATATGTTGTTTATAGGTTCATACCCTCACATTTTGTGCTCAATGTGTAATATGTTGTTTACAGGTTCATAACCTCACATTTTGTGCTCAATGTGTAATATGTTGTTTACAGGTTCATAACCTCACATTTTGTGCTCAATGTGTAATATGTTGTTTACAGGTTCATAACCTCACATTTTGTGCTCAATGTGTAATATGTTGTTTACAGGTTCATAACCTCACATTTTGTGCTCAATGTGTAATATGTTGTTTACAGGTTCATAATCACTAGCACACCTCAGGAAGCCATGAAAAGTTTCAAGTGAGGAGATTTTATAACGTGGCACACATGGCGCACTTAGAGGAAAATAAAACATTTTGGGGGGACCAACTATTACATTAGGTGGGTAATAATCGGTAAACAATTGCAGACTGCGTTGTTAAGACACGATGCAGCTTTATTTATTTTTTTCTTCAGATTTCTTGTGTTTAGAAACAACTTTGAAAAAGCATACAGTCAAATCTGAATGCAGCCTACTTCCACAACTTTGCTCTTGTGTTGCAAGCAAACATCCCCGGTACCTGTGGCGCTGCTCTGAGCATTTCATCCTGTTTCCATTACCAGGTTTTATTCTATTTTGCCAATACAGCTTTTTGGAAGGGCTGGCGTTACATAATAGGCTTGATGCCCCCTAGCTTAGAGGACTGGGAAATAATGGGCACTGTTCAGGTCATCTTGGCAGAGCATTGTGCTAAAGCGAGCTGGGCATCACCTCAAACCTTCAGTTTGATTGCCTTGATGTCAGCGCTCACAGCTTGCCACACACCATAATATGCTTCCAGCTGGAATGGATGGGGCGGGGGTGAATAGGTGAACATGGCACAGAGATCCTGCTGGACATCTCTGGCCCCGCTCTTTGTGTCCGCTACCATATGCTGTCTGGTCCGTTGTCTACTGGGCCAGCTTTGGATGTGCTGTACCGACTGACTGAAAGGGAGTGTGAGGTTACAGATGTTATGACACCCCTCTAGGTCTGCCTGGTCCGTGCTAGATGAGTATGATTTGGAATCGGGAAAGAACAGCTCTCACATTCCCTGGTATTTAGTGAACAGATGTACAGCTTACATCCTCATGTGTTTGATACCTATCAATTCACTCCCTCCCACACATTAGTAGCTTTGTTCCCTTCAGACGCTTGCTGTGTCTGTTTCCAATAGAGTGACAATCCTACACAGCACTCCTTCCGTGAATCACCGCTGTGTCAACACAGAGACGCCCCTTCATTCTCCTTCCCCCATGTAGTAACCTTTGATTTAGGAAATGTATACGAAGAGTTGAAAAACTAAGTGACACTTTGACTATTGACTGGAACCTTGCGGCAATCCAGAGTGTGTGAAATAGAGTGTTACATAATGACTCTATTGGCGTGATTTGATGATTACCTGTCACGTTGACTAGACGAGTTAGACTGTCAGAGTAAGTACTCCCACATTGCCTGGGCGGTGGTAACTAATGTGCCATGCAAATAACTTCAATTTCACCTACATTTTATGCCTCTGTTCCAACACAGTGGAGACAGCGTGTGCAGAGGACGCGGTACCGCACTGTCCCTCTGTGCTCTGCCCGCCTCTGCTCATCGAGCCGTGGCAAACCTTGAGCACTGAAGAGGAGGATGTGTTCACGCTGAAGGGTTTGGCATTTGGCACAAAAATCAATTTCGGAACAAAGATGAGCATTCAGCGGTGTGCCGTCGCTTCAGACAGAACTAACAAAATTATATATGAGCAACAGAAATCCCCTTATCCTATTACCGCTAAAAGAGAGAGAAACAGATACAGTACATAGAGCAAACGTGAGCTAGAGATGGGGAGAGAGAACCAGATTTTTGCAGTCGAGTTCAAAACCCTGACGGTTCATTTTGAACTCTGCCTAGAAACCTGGTGCAGAGTTGATACGACAGCAATGACTAATGTTGCTGATGAGCTAAATGCAAACGCTTTAGTGTGTGAGATAGCAACAAGACAACATGAATAGCAGTAGACAGCCCTGCTATGCACCTTACCTCTAACCTGTGACTGGCAGGGAATGGTTTGGAGCTAAATAGATGTTTTAGCTATATGTTCAATGCACACTAGTAGGGCACATTTAATAAGTCAATCACATAGCTCTGTCCTGTTGTGAATTTGCCAGAATAACATGATTCATTTCTCTCCCCCTGCACACGCAAATGCACACACCGGGAGATGTCCTGTCAGGTGGTATCCCCTCACCCTGAATGAAACATGACAGTCCAACAGAGTGTTACCCAGTGGAGATGTGGATCGACAGAAGTTATTCTTTAGCGTCGCAACAGCTGCTGTTTTGGGTTTTTGCCTGCTGTGAACCCCAACCACCTACGGAGAAAAAAAGACTGATTGAGAGAGGGAAGAGGAGGAGGGGGAGACAGGGAGGAAGAGAGGAAGCCTCCTCCGGGGATAGAGGGGGAGTGGGGGGAGAGAGAATGTGTGTTCTTGTCAGATACAGTCACTCACCTGTGACGTCCCCATTCTGTCTCTCAGTTAGCCATCACAGAGAGAGTTTTACCCTGAGACACACACACACATTTTCTTTTAAGTTTGTGGAGCAAGAAACACAAACTCATGTTCGGTATCCCCTAACCCGTACCTTAAATGTAACAATAACTTTACTCCCCCTGAATATCAAAACCTTAACCTTTATGGTAAAATCTAACACTGCAGTAATCTGTGCCCAATTTAATGTTTTGTCTTAATCAGTACCTGCCAAAACTTTCTGTCTATCCATTTGTCAGATTTGACTATTTTCACAGGTATATTTTGTCAGACAGATGGCTGTATTCCTACAGTTATTACCTGTGTGACACTACTCATTACTTACACACAGTTTAGTTTAGCCCTTACACAATCACACAGTTTCATGACTCTGAGATGGAAAACAAAGTTTGTTATTATGATCACATTTCTCAAAGCTGTTTTCTCCCCTCTAGTGGCCATGTGCAAGCACGCACGGAAGTGTGCACACACTCACACTTGCACTATTCTGTCCTAACAAGTTGATGTTGTGAATTTGTCAACAAAACATGGATGGTTCGAGGGAGAAGGACTCCAGTAACCTTATGTGTTATAAGGTGTCTTCCCAACTGTCTGGACATAAAGAGGGCTCCAAACTTACTAGCACCCCTGACTGGCAATGCATAAATAATACTGTAAAAATATAAACAATACAATTATAAAGGAAAACTCAAAATACCAACATATGAGAAATGCTGTACTTACTTAATGTGTCAATAGGCCTTGTTGGCATCTTGGGGTCACCAGGTTTCAAAAAGCACCATCAGACGCCACCTCCACAACCATAGCCTCTATGGAAGGGTTGCCAGAAGAAAGCCCTTTCTGACACCAAGACACAGACGCTTGGAGTTTGCCAAACTTGATTTAAATTATGATTGAAAGAAGGTGCTCCGGTCAGATGAGACCAAAATTGAACGTTTTTTTCAGATACAGCATCGGTATGTTTGGTGTCGAAACAGAGATGCATACAAGGAGAGGGACCTCATACCTACGGTGAAATATGGTGGTGGGTCAGTGATGTTTTAGGGCTGTATAAATTCCAGAGATCCAGAGGCACTGGTCAAGTTTGATGGCATAATGAATTCCAACAAGTATCAGGCAATTTTGGCTGTCAATCTGTTTTCCTCTGCCAGAAGGCTAGGACTTGACCATAGGTGGACTTTCCAAGACAATGACCTAAAACATACCTCAAAATCCACACGGAAATGGTTCAGTGACAACAAAATCAATGTTCTGCCATGACCATCTCAGTCACCAGACCTCAATCCAATCGAGAACCTGTGGGCTGAATTGAAGAGGGCAGTTGATAAGTGCAAACCCAAGAATGTGAAGGATCTTAAAAGGATCTGCATAGAGGAATGTTCCGAAATCCCTCAAATTGTGTTCATTAATCTTGTCAAACTTTACAGGAAGAGACTCCATACTGTTATCTTTGCCAGAGGTGGTTGCACTGAATAATGAATGCCAATTATGGAACCTTGTTTTTTTGGTGAAATTTCTTTTGTGTTAAATAATTGTATGTTTGGTTGTTTACATTACAACATAAATAAAGTACATTGTTTCTCAGATGTTCATATTTTGAGTTTATCTCTATAATTATATTGTTTATGTTTTTAAAGTATTGTTTGTGCATGACCAGTCACGGATGCCAGTAATTTTGGAGCCCGCTCTAACTGACACAAGCACCAAACAAACCAACACACCCACCTTGGCACATTTGGTTGACAGTTAACTGTCCAATCACAGCCTAAATCCTGCCGACTCCAAAAAACAGTCAAATCGTAATTGTTTATACATCATATCTAAAAACCATAATTTTCCTTCACACACAAAGTCATTAAAATTGCCAAGTTGTTTGGGAATCCTGACTACACTAACACCCAGGTGCTTATAGTGTATTTTATTTATCATGTATTTATTCTGACACTAGCCCCGTCCCGTAGATTGTTCCCGCCCCCCACGTCTGATTTAACTACACTTCTCTGTCGTCATCACGTACGGTTGCCAAACAAAAAAGCCACGTTGACGAATTGGATTGAAGTCTATTTCTGTTGTTTACACCAGAATACAAAAGCCCTTAGATCTACACTAGTGTTTTACATATCTGATATATTCTTTAGATTAGAGATGTCTTCCCCACCGAAGGAGAAAATCGAGACGAAAGGAGGACACCTCCCAGCTGGTATTAAACCGAATTATGTTTCTTTTTACATCGCTTTCGTTTTTATTACTGACGTGTTATCACTGCACTACCAAAAGGCCTATAATTGCCGTAATTAGGTTTGACAACGTTTAATATATTGTGATTGATGCTTTTCTGTATAAGTAGACTAAATTGTGTGTGTTCCTATTAAGTGAATTTGACCGAAATGTTTGTAATATACATTTTTATTTGATTTAAATTATAAATGCCTGAACCAACTACACCTATCTGATACATTAATAGCATCGTTATCATTTCGGGCAAATATTGCAGTGATGTTGTTTATATTTTAAATTTTTTTTTTTAATCACATACCCAATATTGGAGGCTATGGTTTTAGTTCTACCTGTCTGTTTAGCTGTAGTATTGTACTGATGTCACACCCGTCATGCTATTTGGCATGGCAGCAGTTCCATAAGTTTGCAAGAGTAGTAGGGAATCTCACGTATTGTCAAAGTATCAATTAGCTAATGATAGGATTATAGGACATCCTAGCTACTGTAGGACCAAAATGATTTAGAATGAGTTATTTTAAAATAATGAATCCACTGTATACAGGCAATGTGGAGGAGCTTCACGTACAAGCGAACGAATTTTAAGGTTGAGTTCAAGCTGTCTATAGGCGAGTCTGAGAAGAAGTTACGCAGGAACCAATCACATTCAACTATGGGTGGGGGGATTGTTGGTATTTTCAACCAATGAAGATGCCATTGGCGCCTTCTAAATAATCACAGCACACAATCTTTCAGGGAAAACAATGACAGAAAATGCCAGCAGCATAGCGCCCTGTATTCCACTGCTGGTTTGCTTCTAAAGCTAAGCAGGCTCGGGCCTGATTAGTCCCTGGATGGGAGACCAATGCTGCTGGAAGTGGTGTTATAGGGCCAGTAGGGGGCACTCTTCCCTCTGGTCTGAAGATCATTCCCAATGCCCCAGGGTAGTGATGGGGACATCTGCCCTGCGTAGGGTGCTGTCTTTCGGATGGAACATTAAACGGGTGTCCTGACTCTCTGTGGTCATTAAAAATCCCATGCCACTTATTGTAAGAGTAGGGGTGTTAAAGGTACAATATGTAATATCAACCAAAACAATAACAAAATGCATACTTTGCATTAAAAGCAAACATCCCTATACATATATACATTTCTTAGTTGTGTACTTACATTATCCTAAATGTTTCCACTAACTTTCAAATCCAGAGAAATTTGTAATATAATTCGAAGACACGGGACGTTTCATTTTGTCGCCCATAAATGGCGTCATATAACCTGTGACTGCTCTAGTTGTTATTAGATCCAGGGAGCCACCAAACATAACGTGAATAAAGTTATAATTTTTTAACAATATATTACTTTGTCGGTGAACATTTTCTCTGCCGGAGATGCTAGATTGGAAGGTTGTCATTGACGACGATAACAAAACCCATGATCCCACGCAACCTCCCGACGTCATCCAAGTACATCTTTTGCTAATGTTTTGATTGAGAGCCCCCTGGCGGCCAAAAATTACATATTGCACGTTTAACCCCGGTGTCATGGCCAAATTCTCAACCAGAACTCACTTCAATCATGGCCACCTAATAATCCCCCTCCTTCCTAATTGGCATATATAACTACTCACCTCTCCACATAATAGCTGATGTGTGGTGAGCGTTCTGGCACAAAATGGCTGCCGTGTAACACCCAAGTGGGTGCTAATCATTGGTGGTGGATAAGGTGGGCTTTCCCACTCACTGTGTAAAGCGCTTTGGGTACTTTGAAAAGCACTATATAAGTTGAATGAGTTATTATTATTATTATTATTATTATTATTATTTAAAGATATATTGTGTGTGACCTGGAAAAATCCCTGTTTATAACACAAAAAAATTGTGTAAACTAGCGGCTGCGACTCAAGTCACACTTTTGGGTGCCCATTTTTAATGGATTTCCCTCCACTTTCGATTAGTCATGTCCAGTTCCCCCTAACCCTGCTTTGTCAGCAACTTCCTGAGCAGATGTGGGATGGTGCTTCGTCCAAGCACATGTCGCAGTCGTTCGACTTGTTCCACACATTTTCAGCCAGTGTGTCTTGCCAAACCGCCAGTGACGGCTGGTGGTGATATTGGGTGGGTGGGCTAAAAACTTCATTGTACATCCATTAATAGCTCACGTTGCATCAATAGCAGCAACATATCCGAGATACCAAGTTAGAACAACAACACTATATACCTTGTTATTGCAAGTGCTCTACAACAACACTATAGAGAAGTACCCTCAAAAAGGGCCGTATGGCAAAAAACTCTATGTATCTGTCTCTCACACAGACACATACCATTTGACAATTTTTCTATGTACACATTAGCACATGCCATATGCAAGAATGATGGAATGATAGACTACATGATAGTACAGAATGCTCTCATAGCCTACACTGTTTAAGAGAAGGGGCCAACTAGGGATGCACTACAAAAGATGTTCCAAGTGTAACGACTGGCAATAGATATTGCAACTATTTTTATCACAACCGTTTTGCGACACACTGTATCAAACATGTCCCGAATAATAACAACGAAGGAAATTGATGAGAACGTAAATAATCCACCTTATTCTTCATGCTAACGTCTACCATTTCCACAGTCGATCACTCTCCCCAATCTCGCGTAATAACCATTAGGACCTGACAGTTCGGTCTGTACATCCGATGTCATTGGTTAAACCAGTGGCCTGCGGACTGATGAATTTAGCCCAAACAAGCATCAAATCAAGCGGGTGTGCCACTACAACTGTCACTCACTTATCACAATGATGAATGGACCATGACGCTACAGTGTTTGGGCTGTAAAAATGTATCCCATTTAGATATATTGTGTTTTTCGTGTGACTATTTGGTGCTTTTGCTGGTCTACGTTTCAACAGAATTTTTAATAATCTGTTGTCATTTTTTATAACAATAATTTTAAAGATGTGGAGGGCATAGCCCTGTTAGCGCATTTATACCAGCCGCCTCAGCTAACCGCATACCAGTGACCAAGCGAAACATGGTTGTGTTGTTCCTTTTTTAGAGCAAAATTGCATGCTAATCCCACATCTATGGTAACATCATTGGTGGAAAATACCAACAATCCTGCCCATAGTTGTATGTGATTGGTTCTGTTTTTTTACCTAATCTGACTCAACTTTGTTTAAGATGGCTTGCGCAAGATTCACTTTGAATTTGTTGGCTGATTATGTGGAATGGGTGTAGACTGCAGTATGAAAAATAATTTAATGCAGTTACCGGTACTACTGTAAGGCAATGGATAAGAGCATCTGCTAAATTCTGTAAATAGGCACAAAAACATTTTTTTAAAGATGTAGTCTTAAAGAGGAATTGACAACCTTTTAACAACTTGAAGTTGGCGTCATTATTTGGTGTAATTGATATCAATGTACTGAATAAAACAAACAAAAAATTGGGGATAGTTATGCTATTAGATTATATTATATTATATATAGATAAATTGCTAGCTTATTCACTGTTTAAGTTTAGATTAGTTTTAATTTAAATTGAGTTGACTTGATACTGTGGCAGCAATAAACATCATCCACAACCCCTGGATGAGACATTTGCTCAAGTTAATATAAAATAATAGTTAAATATTGACACTGGGTGAAAATGATCTCCATATTTGTCTGTTTTTATTTTTTCACATACAGAATGTGCAAAAGCTTTAGGCAGCTCTGTAAAGTAAGAATGCTGTCCAAATAGACATGTTAATAGTTTATATAATTATCAATCAACAAAATGCAAAGTGAGTGAACAGAAGAAAAGCTCAATCAAATTAATATTTGGTGTGACCAACTTGCAAAACAACATCAATTCTTCGAGGCACACTTGCACACAGTTTTTGAAGGAACTCAGCAGGTACTGTCGGTCGGCCCAAACATCTTGGACAAATAACCGCAGTCCTTCTGTGGATTTAGGCAGCGTCAGATGATTCTCTCTTTATGTAATCCCAGAAAGTCACAATGATTGATTGAGATCAGGGCTCTGTGGGGCCATACCATCACTTCCAAGACTCCTTGCTCTTGTTTACGCAGAAGATAGGGGGTCATTGTCATGCTGTAGAATACATTTGGGGCCAATAAGGTGCTCGCTGATGGTATTGCTTGATGGATAAGTGTCTGCCTGTACTTCTCAGCTTTGAGGAGACCATTCATTCTGACCAAATCCCCAACTCCATTTGCAGAAATTCAGCCCCAAACTTACAAGGAACCTCCACCATGCTTCATTGTTGCCTGCAGACACTCATTCTTGTACTGCTCTCCAGCCCATCGGGGAACATACTGCCTTCTGCTACTGCCAATATTTACAGCAAATTTTACTCATCAGTCCCAAGCACCTGCTGCCATTTTTCTGCACTCCAGTTCCTTTGTTTTTGTGGATAGTTGAGTTGTTTTGCCTTGTTTCCACATAAGAGGTATGGCTTTTGAGCACAAGCTTTCCACGAAGGCCACTTCTGACGAGAATTCTACAGACAGTAAATGAGTGTAACAGGGTCCCACTGTTTTCTGCCAATTTTGAGGCGATGGCACTGCTGGACATCTTCTGATTGTGAAGAGAAGTGAGCATGATGTGTCTTTCAGCTGCTGCAGTAATTTTCCTTGGCCGACCACTGGGTCTACAGTCCTCAATGTTGCCCATTTGTTTGTGCTTCTGCAAAAGAGCTTGGGCAGCACATCTGGAAACCCCTGACTGTCATGACATGTCTGCCCCAGAGAGATCTTGCTGATGCAGTATAACTACCTTGTGTCTTGTCGCTGTGTCATTCTTGCCAATGGTGTATGACATTTGACAGTAAACTGTCTTTAGCAACCTCACCTTGTTAGCTGAGTTTGGCTGTTCCTCACCCCGTTTTATTTCTCATACACAGCATTGATGATTAGGATTAGCACCTGTTTGATATAATTGTTTCACCATACACCAGACGATATGGCTAAAAAAATCCCTCACTTTTTGCAAGTGTACCTAGATGAATTGTTGCTGTTTTGAAGGCAAATGCTGCTCACGCCAAATATCAATTTGATTTAGATTTTTCTCGTGTCCACTCACTTTGCATTCTGTTAATTGACAAATCAAAACTGATTACTTGTTTATTTTTGAAAACATTCTCACTTAACAGTATTTTTTCACACCTGCCTAAAACTTTTGCACGGTACTCTATGTTTAATGCAGACACCAATTTTGTGACTCTAGTGACAAGAAAATGTACTAAATATGTCTACGAAATCTCACAATTGTAACGTAGTCATTGGGGACACTGTGGTCATTTGTTCAATTCCTGAAAAGTGTCTGTTTTGGATTTACAGGGTCTTTCAGCCGACAGAGAGGAAAAAGTCAAGCTCGATTTCCTGAAAAAGTCATTTCCGCAGTGTCTGTAGTAAAGATAATTGAAATATGTATCAAATTGTTGCTCTTAATTTAAAGTTTGCATTCGGTATGAGTGTGCAGTGAGCTTCGGATTAGGTTTAAAATACATTTTTAAAAAGACAAATTGTTGAAATAGGTCAGGTTTATGAATATGGCTGTAAAGGTTTGTGACGTAGACTACTCCGTTGAATACGCTGATTTGTTTGGAGCACTGGGTTTCTGTTATGCAAATGAGGTTAACTTAGCTGCTTTGGTTTGTACTGTTGCAACAAATGATTCTTGATTGACTTGAGGTACATTTACTCTTGTTTACTTTCTGTGACTTCAATAAAGACAATTGAATGACCGTGAACATACTGACAGTCCCCCAACCTACAACACAACCCCTCTAATTTATAACTGGTGGTTCAGCGCAGAACCATTTCTGATTAATTGAATGCTCAGTTGAAATGCAGTTCAGATGTGTGTGTCATTAAATTTGTGGGCTGCTAGTGTGTTAATCATTAATGTGTGTGTGTGTGACAGTAAAGGCAGGAGGTATGAGGATAGTACAAAAGCACCTGGGAACGCCCCAACCTGAGCCGCCTTCCTGCAAGGACAATGATGACGAGGAATATGTGGAGGAGCCAAGGTAAAGCACACAAACACTGAACTTTCACCCTTGGCATCTGAACATGGAACAACGTGTCAAGTGTTCTGTTATTGTTTGTTTTATTATCAGGCCATACACACACACACACACACCTTGTACTAAACATTTCTGTATTTGTCATTCAAACTGGTTAACAATTTGAGGCTGTACTGTGTGTTGGAGAAAGGCTTGGAGCCTTGTAAATGTTGCGTACACACAAAATAATCTATATGCTAGTTTCTAAGCAAACATTGGGATTTATTAAAACAACCTTGTCGTGAGAACGTGCGGTCCTCCACACACACTTTGACCCGTGCGTATGCACAAAACTTAGAGAAATGAGAAACTGCAACTCCAAATATTACCCCTCATGTTTTACATAAGAGTTCCCTGGAGTCCACACAAAAACATGATTTTGATAAAGAGCCTGAGATATCTGTAAAAAAACGTTCAAATGTATTGTAGTTAATGCGGGAATTATATATAATTAGATCTATAATTATTAAACAGTTATTGCATCTTATGAAATGTATTGTCATAAATAATAAGGTAAACAATAGGACCAAATACATTTAAACTGATGCTGTTGCCTCGGTCTGGCAGATACGAGTGCACAGTATCATATATGTTATCACATGTTCGTTGCGCATAACTGTCAATGTGAAAAATCAGTGCAATTACCCCACCTGAAAGTGTAATGAAATTGGGTAACTTTTACAATAAACGGGGTGGTTATAAGAAGGCATGCAATTGTAATGCGTAATGATCCACAATGGCTGCTTTGGCACTGCTGGAAGATTTGGCAAATGCAAGAATTCGAAGAGAGCGAATAATCAGAGATGAGCAAGATTTACTGTCCAATGATGGTGAAAGGCTTATGAGCCACTCAGGAGGGATTCTCCTATAGTATAGGAGGGACTTCTCCGCAAGTCGCTCATCAAGGGGATTGAGCGCCGGTGTCCCCTGTCCCCTGCCTGTCCCCTGCCTGTGGTACAGACATTTTGTCTTTCTAAGGCAATGCGCTTTTTGGCCTCCAATTTAATATCACTTCATTTTTATTTCTGGAATGGTCTGACCTTCTGAGCCAGCCGCATTCACAGCGTTCGCCACATGCTGCCACTCAAATGTTTTTCCCCCACACGTTTTTCTCCTTTCCCAATTCCCAATGACCCTGCCTTGTCGACAGCTCCTTAACTCCTTGGACAGTTGCAGGATGACGAGGGGCCAAAACACTATTCATCCAAACACATGTTGCAGAGCCGCCGATTCTTTTCTTATGGGATGATTACGCTCACCAACTATACTTCTGTGATTGAATTTACAAGGGCCCGATCTGCACACAAGGAGTCACTGGAGAGAAACTTGGCAAGGTAGATGATTCGGCTTGTCTATCCCAAATCCTGGGGAGCGCTATGCCAATTTGCGCTGCCTCATTCTGGAGGTCTGGGTAAAGCTGGAGAACCCATAGTCAGGCTCAAACCACTGACTATCGTGACATAGACTGTCCTGCACTGCAGCGACTTTGCCCACATTCTGTCTGCAGCAACAGACCCCCCCCCCACATGCTGCTACTCTATTGCCTTTTTGGCATTTGTAAGTCCCACGCTGTGTCCACCAAACAATAGAATTTTCTTATTTCAACCTCCCATACAAGGACTTAAAATTCACTGTCTGTGAACTTCATTCTTTTTGTTTTTGCTCTTTGGAGTTGCTGTCATTGCAGTCACTATCAGTATCAATGAATATTAATTTGTTCTGTTTCAGTGACCATTTATAGAAAATGATGAGTATTAATTGGGTGGGACAAGACGATCGCACACGTGTGCAACATTTCAAGTAAATTGTGATTCGTAAAGGAAAACCAGAATAGGATGTGCATGCATGCTGTTTTTTAAATCGCAATGTTCTTGTGCACACGCACTTTCTGTGTTACATTCGTACGCAACATTTTAAAGTGAATTGTACACACAGTTTTATAAATGAGACCCCTGGTCCTTAAGAGCCTCACACTTGTGCTCTGTGCCGTGACACTTGAGCAATATGTTTAAACAGGTGAACTATTCCCAGCAAGTTACCACTATGTAGAATATTTATTAGTGTGTTAATGTGCATGTGTGTTAGTTAAGTGGGGGCAACACCACAGATTTTTTCTTATGTATAGATAATAATACCCATACTTTGTAAGTCTTAAAATACATACACAGTCACATGACAAAGGATACAATGACGTGGTTACTGGGGCAACTCTGCTTTCATACACGAAGAGAAGCGATGCATCGCTTGGATACATACGCATGAAAAGTTGCAGCAGATGCAGTCATAGGAGGGAGAGCAAGGCAATTACTCCCTTATTATGACCACATCCATGTGTCCGTTTAGTCGTGTGACTGTGTGTGTATATCAGCCGTCAATTTATGACTAACATGTCAAACACGTCTTTCAACAGCAAGAGGATTTTCAATCTGCCCATCCCTGGGGCAGAGCCATTATCGATAATGCTAGACATCTTTTCACCTGCATGTTAACATGGATATCATCACACACTATAACACAGGTGTCAAACCGGTTCCACGGAGGGCCGAGTGTATGCAGGTTTTCGCTCTTACCTTGTACCTGACTGATTGAATAGGTTACTAATTGGTTAAGATCTCCCCTCACCTGGCAGTCTAGTTCTTAATTGGGCTCTAATTGAAAGGAAAGACCAAAAACCAGCATACACTCGGCCCTCCGTGGAACCGGTTTGACA
>JACXGM010012588.1:0-23848 GCA_016801145.1 Umbra pygmaea | reverse complement strand
CTTCTTGGTAAATTCGGGAGAAAACTTACTACCGCAAGTTAACAAAATGTAATAAAATAAACATCCTAATGTATATTTTCAACGTTTTCTTTATAGCAGCTTGAAAGAACACATATTGAAGGAGTAAACTAGCCCAAAATCTCAAAATTGACCACTGCATGAAAAATCTATGTTTTTGCCTGCCGTGTCTCGCCTTAAAGTACTCTAAACTTTATTATTGCGGATTAGGTCAGGATACAAAAAAACATTAACCTTTACACATTGATTCCCTATAACTCATGGAAGAATAGTATTCACAAATTTGAACTATTAGAGAGAATACTGTTCAAACCCCTGGCCTGTGGCCGGCACTGATAACATGGTCAGCTATTGCCCCATGAGTCAGCAAGTTTTAAAACTGCAGTAGTCTGTACTCTTCTCCAAAAATGGTTAACTAGTCATCATTAAAAGAGCAATGGTTTGAGAACACCAGTGAAAATAGTTGAAAAGCTATATATCTAGTTAAAAATGTGTTTCTTTGCTCAGAAAACACATCGAATGTCATTAGAATGAATAAAGTAAATGGTAAATGGTAGTACAATAGAAATACAAGAACTACAAGAATATGTTATGCTGTCTAAAAGGTCATTTAAATCTTGTTCAATGGAAAAAAACGTAAAAGACCCAAAAAGCTGTCTATATTTGATGAACTATAATTAAAGGTCCCTTCCTAGAGAGACAGATGGAAATTAAGTGACATGCATGCTCAGCATCTGGCAAAGTCATCTGGTACACAATAGATTTTACCATAACATTTTTTTGCAAAAAATGGATTGATATGTTGCAGTAAATAAGCCATATAGAAAGCAGAAAAGACAGCATAGTTGCAAATGCAGTTTTCTGGGTCTTTATCTGTGTTTTTGGTTTTCTACTAGCCCAGTTTTAGCCATCTCACAAAATTGTACTTTTTGGTCAAATCAAGAACTTATTTTCATTGCACTAATTTTTATTTGTATGTAAATGTTTCTCTGAGCAAAGAAAATCTTTAAAAAATATTCAGGTGTTATCAAACATTTGCACAGTCCTGTATGTATTTTTTATATTATCAACTGTTGTTCCTCAGCCAAAACGGTATATACACATGCCTGCATTTATTGAGAAAACAGTTGAAGGTAGCCAAAACAAATATGTAATTAGCTTAGATGCAATTATATTAAATGTAATATATTCAGTAATTGGAGGGAATTAGAAATTAATTTGTGGTTGAATATCTGCCCCTCCTGCTACATTCACCATGATAGAGATAGGAAACAAAATTTCAACTTTGGGATAGTTACCAAAATAAAACGAAAAAGCACAGTAGGATTGATGTTTCAGTTTGCTGCCTTATAACTGTTTTAAAGTCTCCAACAATCACAAGGTAAAATAGATATAATTTTAGTATTAAATGGATGTGTAATTAAGCAGCTCTTATTTAAATGCCACAGACGAAAGTTTAATTTTGTTCTACTTAGAACATTTGGAAATAATTTAATTGGATGTAAGGTTATGCAGTTATGAGTAAATTAAATCAAGGTAAGAATATTTTGTATACAGTATGTTGTTTCCCCACCACTGAGAGAAGTGTGTAAGTGCTAATAAAATTCAAATTGGAATTGGCCCTTGCTGTTTGTCATTCTGCCAAATGGCTGCAATGTCTCTCAAAAAAGTGCATTTGTCCATGCTGGTAAAAGGATAGTACAAGAGAGTGTCTGTCACAGGTGTATTTTTGCTAGAATTGAGCTATTGTGAAGACAGAGGATAATTAAGACCTGATAACTTTAACAGAATGGACAGAAGAAATGGCCTGAAGGCAACGGTGGATCTGAGCATCATGTCTGGAAGCTGAAACAAAGGAAAGACTAGGCCAATTGGTCTTGTGCTGCTCTTGGTACAATTAGAAGTAGCAAACTCTGGTCATTGATAATCCTGCCTTCACACTACTAACTGTTAGGATATAGTCAATACAATAAAGCACTACCATTATCTCAAAGGTTTAATGTAATTACGTTTAAACATTATACAATTTTAAAAAACACACGAGTTTGTACAGACAACTGGTTAATGTACAGTGCATTGCATAAATATTCACCCCCCTTGGACATTTTTACATTTTGCAGTGTGACAACCTGGAATAACAGTAAAAATCCCAATACGATTCTATTTAATTCCAGGTTGTCCTACAAACATTTTTAATATCCAAGGGGGTGAATACGTATGCAAGGCACTGTAAGGACAAACCTAAAACTCAGTGCAAATACTGATATATAGTTGTTGTCTATATTCTTGTTTGCAATAGGTATATTGTTTGTGTTGTGTCTTACGAAAATGGAATCTCCCCATAGAATATCTCCATATAAATTTCATCAAAGATCTGTCAGTTAGTATAATTTATTAATATGAGCATAGCTACATTGTGTCTGTTAAAAAAAAACTCAAAATGTGTTACTGGTATATTAGCACAGAAGTTTTTTTGATGAAGATGAGTAGTTTGCACATGCATTTTGTTCTGGAGAACGTGTATGTAGGGGATGAAACGTAGCAATATGCATTTGTTATAAAGTTATTTTACATGTTCAATGGTGATGTTTATTTTCTAAGTTATTTTATTTTTGTGGATAACTTAATATTTGCAGAACAATAATGAATTAAAGTATAAAAGGGACATAATGTGATGAAAAATGAGAAAAGTACATTTGTTTTTTAAATAAATTGTAATAATGGATGATGTCATGACTCTGCAACTTTACTGTTGAAGCTCATAATACTGTAGGTGACTCTTTGCTGTACAGATTTCTTTGCATGCTGCAGCAGAATAATGTAACCATAATGCCTTGTGACTTAATGCATGAGGCACATTATCAGTTCCCTAGTGTAGGATGAAGTTACCAAGTCAAGTGTCAAAATGCCAGTGATATGCTTTTAAAGTAAGTAGATTTAAACTATTAACGTGCAAAGTTATACAGATATATTAATATTTAAACATACAAAAATGTCCTTTAATATAATTTTGGCATCCAATACCAGTTGCAGTACATTTTGCCGTTGTATGGGCTGCTGGAACTGTGAGAACATGTTGTGCCTCAAAATCTCAGTTGGTGTTTGACATGAAGCTTTCGCAATTCCCACAGATATGTATGCCCCACAGGCCTTTGTCAGTAGAAATTGAGCTTCATCAACAACCAAATTGGAGCGAGCTGATTATTTCTCCTTATATAAACAGATACAATGGAACCATAAGTGAACTGTACTTCTTTCTGTAAAAAGTTGTAAGCGTTACTTTAATAAATTATGTTGTCTTTTATTCAAATTTGAATAGGTATCATCCAGATAAATACTACAGTACATTTTATGAAATGACAAAGATATTTATTGTGAATAACTTGACCCTAAGTAACTATTGCAGGCCATTATATCCCACTTGTAACAGTCGCCCCCTCCTGGTAAGCTAGAGTCGCTGCTTCCAGGCCACTGACTCCATTTTGTGGGTTTTGTGTCTGGTTTCTTTTTCCTGGACTTTTCATTCACATGACTGTCTTTACCCAATAGATCACCCTTATCCATTGGCAACTGCCCTCAGCTGTTTCTGTTTATTTATTAGTGTCTATTTAATTTCCTGGTTGTTGGTTGTCTGTGTCGATCATTGTTATATTTTCAGTTGACGTGTTAAGTGTAGTATGTTTGTTTGTGTATCTTTTGGCTCCTCATACCTGTTTGAGTGTACAAGTTATTTTCAGAATTAAACTCCATTTCATTTTCATATCTCCTTCGCGCATGTCTCCTTCACACCCTGCTACACCACTCATGTGACAGAATGACCAACCACCAGAACAGCAGACAGTAAAGGAGTAAAGGGGCACAAAGGGCAGGCAGAACCTCTTACCACTCAGCGATGTACTAGAAGCGTTTATCACCCACTGAGTGCCTCCAGTCACCTGAGTCCTGTCTTCGCTACACCCTTTGCATTGGTGCAGTGTAAGTGAGGTTAAGCGCTCTTAACGGTATTTTGGGGGGGCTATCCACAGTTCTGGGGAGCAAGCCAGGATACGGTACCCCTTGTTGGGGTAACTAGCAGTGCATTACTGAACAGGACAATCTAGAGCGCTTCTCGTCGGAGGAGGAGTGCTACATAGACAAGCAGCTTCGCCGAGCAGACTGCATAATGAGTAACCTGCGGCAGTGCAGGCGCGGTAACCGACGGCAATGGAGGACGATTACTTCAGTGGCGAGTATGTGAACTGTGCGGCCCTGGACAGGCTTACGTGGGCCCAGAGGACACTGACTATGACCTCTAGTCCTCAGAGGAGGAAGGTGTGGCAGGTGAGGGGGACAATGACATTTGCCCATCTGTTACAGACAGGGTTCGAATTATGATTTAATCTTTTTAGGGGTTCTCTTTTATTAATTAGGGATCACTGTCCCGTGGGCGGGAGACGTTGTCCCCCCACCACCCCCAAAAACTGGACTACATTCACAGTTCACAGGTTTAATTTCTAGGTTATATATACATGTCTTACATGTATAAAAAGGTTAACATCTCAGGAATATATGTAATGTCTCCGTTTTACTTTAGCTATAATTGAAATAAACATTAAAACTCATTATGTGAGCTACAAGACTTGTACACAAGTGCCTCAAAAAATATAGAAGGTGGTTTGAAATCAAAACTCACAAACTACATTCTTAGGTTATATATACATGTCTTTTATGTCTACAAAGCTTAGACACTCAGGGATTTACCTAATGTCTCGGTTTTACAATAGCTATAACGACGAGCTAATTAGCTGGCATAATGTGAGATGTGTTCCTTTTAAAAACAACAGATCTTTTTTCTCTCCTCTAAGAAAGATAAGGGGTTATACTATCACTGCTCACAAGTAAAATTTTTAGGTTATATATACCTGTCTTATATCTTTACAAAGCTTAAAAACTCAGCAACCTAGTCTATGACTCCGTTTTACGACAGCTATAGAAGCAAGATAATTTTGATTACTAATCGGACGTGCATGCCAACTAAAAACAGCAAAAAGAAAAGTGTTACGGCTTGTGTCGATAAATAAATAGACTAACACTGCACTTCATTAATTTGTAAAAATAATAACAAACCACCTTATAACACCCTGTTGCTACTGATGGTATGACATTGTTGTCTTCATGGCAAAGAATGGGCTCTTCTAAGTGTTATGGTATCCTTTGGTATTTAATGAACTTTACAACAAGCAGCAACCGATGTAAAACATGACCAAAAACACGCCCATCGTGATATGTGCCTAGCAGTAGCATGGGACTAATGCATTCTTTTGGAAAACATATTTCTTTTAGGCTGTTTACTAACATAAATTTGTCTCGATATATTGAAGGATAAAGTGCTTTTTTGTCATTTAAATAATGGTGCTGATGATTTTTAGAGACCCCCACAGGTGTATGATTTTACTGATTTCATGGGAGCTCATTCTCTCTCTATGGGAGCTCAGCTTCCACTGGCTCCCACTTAATTCGAACTCTGGTTACAGAGCCTAGCTGGCTAGCGGTGCACCCCTTGTCTACACTATTTCCTGAGAGAGAATCAGGGCTTGTATGCCTGTTGTAAGGCAGGTCCTCACCAGACATCACCAGCAACAATGTCGCCTGTGGGCACAAACCCACCTTCGCTGGACCAGACAGGACTGGCAAAAATTGCTCTTCACTGATGAGTCGCAGATTTTTCTCACCAGGGGGGATTGTCAAACTTGTGCTTACCCTCGAAGGAATGAGCGTTACGCTGAGGCTTGTACTCTGTAACGGGATCGATTTGAAGGTGGCGTGTCCGTCATGGTCTGATGCGATGTGTCACAGCATTATAAGACTGAGCTTGTTGTCATTGCATGTAATCTCAATGCTGTGTGTTACAGGGAAGACATCCTCTTCCCTAATGGGATGCCCTTCCTGCAAGCTCATCCTGACATGACCCAGCAGCATGACAATGCCACCAGTCACACTGCTTGTTCTGTGTGTGTTTTCCTGCAAGACAGGAATGTCAGTTTTCTGCCATGGACAGCGAAGTGCCCGGATCTCAATCCTATTGAGCACATCTGGGACCTGTTGGATCGTAGGGTGAAGGTTAGGGTCATTCCACCCAGAAATGTCCGGGAACAAGTAAGTGCCTCGGTGGAAAAGTGGTAAATCTGGCAAATCTGTTCCATGGGGAGGAGATGTACTGCAGTACTTAATGCAGTTAGTGGCCACACCAGATACTGACTGTTCCTTTTGTTTTTGAACTCCCCTTTGTTCAGGGACACGTTATTCCATTTCTGTTATTCACATTTCTGTAGAACTTGATCAGTTTATGTTTTAGTTGTTAATCTTATTATGTTCATACAAATATTTACATGTTAAGTTTGGTGAAATTATTATTATTATTATTTTTTTTTGCTGAGGTTATAACCTACTCTATGAATTTTAGCCTGTGCTTTTGTGTATAACAAAGCATTGCATAGTGTAGGGAATCAGTATCCCATTTAAATCATTTTTGTCATTGTCTTAGAAAATCAAGGAATACAGTTTTTCAGCATTTGTAAGCTGGTCACTTGAAAGAGAAAGTAGTTCCACAGTTCAAATTCTAAAAGCCAGTAGCCACAATGAAGAGCAGAGCTGAGCTAAGAACTAGCTGATGGAAAACAGGCTGTTCAATGCCAAGGCCTGATGTGAAAAAATATTTTTCTGTATATTTCCCTAAGGGTGGATTGCATAAATTAGATCCTAGGAACCAGTCAACACAAGCAAGGTACCAATACAAGAAAGTGGGATCTATCCAGAATTTAAACCTCTGCTTTATTGTGAAAAGAAATGTAATTGTGATTTATTTATTTTAAAACCACTCAGTGCAACTAATAGATAATACAGTATATATCTAAACCATATATATGGCTATATTTAATAATCATATTGTGCTGTTACAGATGTACGATTACTTACTAGGCATCAGCAAACTCTGCTGAAGGCTGACTATCTTTGAAGCATAGTCTAGCATAAGTTATAAGAACCCTATGGAAAACTCAACCACATATGCCTTTAATTTACAAATAGTGTGCAGTCTGTCTGTCACAGTCTCCTTTAAGGCACCTAAAAGCCTTTTGAGTGGTACCTGCATGTTTCTGTTTGTGTGAATGCTGTCATTTTGGTTTCCACTTCTTTTATCATATGAGCCTAATGATCACATGATTTCAGTTACCCTATAGAGTTTCTCAATTAATTTCCCAGCTGCCTGCAATAGTATTACTCCCATATTTAAGTTATGTTGTGTGTACAGGTAGTGTATCATTGTTGAATGTATTTCCTGTTGTGTATCATAAGTGTTACCTGCCCATGTTTGTGTCAAAGTGTATTAGTTAAAGGGAATTGCTATTTACCTGTTTTGCCCTTCAAGGCAGTTTTGTTTTCAGTGTATTCGTTTTTAAACCTCTGTTTATTTTTTAACATCTCCTCGCATTTGTATCCATTCTTTCACACGACACCCTTTCAGCACCACGGAAAGTATTGTTAGACTATCGATGTGGTGAATCGAATTCAGAAATGCCATGCAACACCACATGCCACCCCCCCATTGGGGAATGAGTCAGCATCTCCTTATTAACCTCAGTAAAGACAATCGTACATTTAGGCTGTTAATTTTACTGTAACCATCTTGAATGATATTCAATTTAGTCCCAATTAGATAATGCTTATACAATTGGGAGTTGGCAAGTAGCAAGGATAGTTCCTATGCCTGGGAGGTCTGTTAGGGAAAGTGCAAAAAGTGCTGTTCTTGTGTGACTCCTTTTGCTGTTTGGGCACCGCAATTACAGCTGCGTATTTGTCAAATATGTTATCCTCCTAAATATGTACTGACTAAAGGCTTTAGTGTTGAATGAGCAGTGTGATAAAGATTGAATGGCTTGGCCACATGTGCTTGGAGGAAGCAAGCACCCCGCACCTGAGAGGAGATGCTGTTGAGAGAAGGCTTAGAGGGGATTTGGACATGAAAAATTGGATGGGGAGAAAAATGAGGGGACAAAAAAATGAAATATTATGAAATATCCTTCTTGCTCTTGTTTCCACCTAATGCAGTCTATTAGAATATTTATTGATCATAAATAACCAGAGGTACAGCTCTTGATGAGACTGGAGATGTCCTAATATGGACACCATACAGATGGAAGCTAGGCTAACAAAAGGGCTGAGAAAACAAGGCATTTCTTTTCTGCTTCTTGTTATCCATGCTGTTTATCTGCACAAGGGCTGTGTGATTATCATACCCATTGTACTGACTCATGCCTCACATACCTAACACACCACCTAAGGAATGAGATTGATACTGGTAACTTATGTTGAATGGTGCTGCTTGATCTCTAGAATGCTTTTGATACATTTACAGTAATCATTGGCTCCTACAACATTTGCCAAGCTAGAGGGTCTGGGATTAGGAAAGTCTGACTTTTCAGGGAGGGAAAAAGTGTTTGAAATTAATGGTTTGACCTTCGGGGCTAAAACCATAAGATGTGGCATGCCACAAGGGAGCGTGCTCTCTCCTCTGTTGTTCCTGATGTACATTCATGTTTTAAATTAAGCTTGCTCATGCCACCATTTTCTTGATACAGATGACTGCACTCCTGGTGTCTCATAAACACCAAACCACACAGTAGACAATATAGGGCATACCAGGCTGTTCTCATGGTGATACGTGAAAACAACACATTTTTCCTTTCTCCTGCATAGTTGTTTTCTGTAATCATTTTATGTCTGCAACAACTAAACAGGCATCATGTGTGGTTATAAAAAAATGCACTAGTGTGATAATCTACTCAGCTGTTTCTCTAGGAACTGCACAGATGTTGGCTTGTACTGACAAATTTTAGGCCAAACAGTACAGTAGGCTATAAGACCGTGTCTGATTTTGACAGGTTTGAGTCTGTATAAACCCCAAAATTAGACATTTCAAACAAAAGCATTTAAAGCAGACTTGTAACATTGTGCCATTTTTGAGGCATACAGGTACAATTGTTTTCCTCTATCTATGTGTTGTTATGTAGCGCAGATAATCTCTCTCTCCCTCTTTCAAAATGTTTGAAATGCACAAATCATTCCCTGATTGGTTTTGGAAACACATTAATGGCAGCACCTGCATACATGAATTCTGCGGGATGGTGAGGGGTGCTCAAATGGTTCATCCAACTACACCCCAACAAAATCAGAGCCCCACCTCCATGCTTCACAGAAGGGATGGGGTACCTTCCGTCATAGGCTTTTTTTGACTCCTCTACAAACAGAATGTCTATTCGGTTGTGAAGTCTGACGTCAAGCGTGACTTAACAGCATTTCCAAGAGTCCTAAAATCTAAACAATGGCAGAACCTGTTAATCAAAATGTATTTGTTTAATAATTGTAACTGGCAACTTGACCATGCAGTCCATCTTTGTAAAGTACCTAGTGGTACTTATTGGGCACCTCGAAACAGCCACATTACTTTATTCTCCACTTCTTTAACAGAGTTTGAGCAGTACTGATTGGCATAATTTAATGTTTGGATATTAGCTTTTCCTGTGTATGATTTTCCCGATTATTTAAATGAAACTACATTTATTAGCAGGTCCTTGTTTGAGCACCCCTCACCATCCCGCATCTGTCCAAGGAGTTGCAGAGCTGACAAGGCAGGGTCAGTGGGAAAGTGGATAAGACCAATTAGGAGAGCAGAAATTTGGGAAAATAACAAATAAAAGACAGCAAAAGTGATGTTATAGTGGGAAATACACAATATTAAGTATTAAGGGTATGCAAACTTAAATTAAATTATAACATTACCAAGAATATACTTTCATACTCCTGGTTTGCGATTTCATATACCATGTCTTAAACAATCAGCATTGAGGGATCAAGTCGCTGGGATTATAATGCTTTATATAGTTAAAATTCTTGAGCAGGTGATGTTCAAAGACCTGAATGGGATGGAAGGTTGAGTGAATCTGGCTGATGCGCTTCCAGGCGATTATGGTCTGCAGCCTAGTGTAGCTGACCAGTGGTCTGGGAGATGCCACAGTGAGTAAGTCAGCAGAGATGTTAGAGCTCGGATCAGATAAGAACTCACACATAGAACCTTAATCCCATCAAGGCACCAGCCCTCTCCAGATTATACTTTGATGCACCACTTTGATGCACCTTCATTATTTGATTTGTTCTATGGTTAGTATGGATAATACTCTGGACTATCATCATGCTTTGGTGAAAACATTATAATCCTCAGCTCTTTTTGATATTAGAGTTCTTTTAAGATGTTGTTTCTAAGTAATTCAGCACATGCATGGTTTAGAAAAAATGCCTAATTTACACTGGCATATGTTGATCTGCTTGCATGTGAGTATTTACTGTTGTGCTTATAAGTTTGCATAAGAAATTGTGAAATTTCGTAATTGATTTTGACAATATGACTGTCCATGCGAATCATCTGACGGTTATGTAACGATAGTGATCATACGAAGCCATTAATTATCACACAGTTACTTGGCTCTTTTGTAAACCATACTCATAACAGAAATCACCCAAATGGCCCTGATAAAAATTTACCTACCCTTGAATGTGTTGCCTTGTTACAGACACACAAGGTGACACACACACAGGTTAAAATGTCAATTAAACATTAATTATTAAGGTACTGGAACTGCATAATGTTGGAAGTGGATACAAAAAGATATCTAAAGCCTTCAAATGCCAGCCAGTACTCTTCAATCACTTATTAAGATGTGGAAGATTCAGGGATCTCTTGATACCAAGCCAAGGTCAGGTAGACCAAGAAAGATTTCTGCCAAAACTGCTAGAAGAATTGTTTGAGATACAAAGAAAAACCCACAGGTAACCTCAAGAGACATAAAGGCTGCTCTGGAAAAAGACGGTGTGGTTGTTTCAAGGAGTACAATATGATGATACAGAAATTAGCTGCATGGTCGAGTTGCCACAAAAAAGCCTGGCTACAATATGCCCGAAAACACCTTGATACACCTCACAGCTTCTGGCACATTTTAATTTGGAGGGGTAAGACTAAAATAGAGCTTTATGGTCACAACCATAAGTGCTATGTTTGAAGAGGGGTCAACAAGACCTACAGTGAAAATAATTATATCCCCACTATGAGGCATGGTGGTGTTTCACTGATGTTTTGGGGATTTGTGAGATCTAAAAGAATGAAAACCTTGTAAAAATTGATGTCGAGATGAATGCATCATGTTATCAGACAATACTGACAGACAACTTGCATTCTTCTGGACAAAAACTGTGCATGGGACGTGCTTGCACTGTCCAGCACAGCAATAACCCTAAGCACAAGGCCAAGTGACCATCTGGTGGTTACAGCAGAAAAGTGAATGTTCTGGAGTGGCCATCACAGTCTCTTAATATCATCAAGCCACTCTGGGGAGTGTATATGCACAAAATAGTGTATGCAAACCTGGCAAGGAATGGGCCCACTTGCCTGGCACGGGTTCAATCTCCACGCTGCTCGGATATACTCCAGGTTAGGGTGGTCAGTCAGGATGAGAAAAGGGTGTTTAGCCCCCTCAAGCCAGTGTCTCCATGCCGTAAGTGCCTTGACAATGGCAAGCAGTTCCCTTCGTAGTTCCTTATGGAAGGTGTCAACTTTTTTGAGTAGAAGGCGCAGGGACACAACTTAGCCGGTGACCCTGACCGTTGTGACAACACTGCCCCCACTCCACCCTCAGAAGCATCCACCTCCACTATGAACTGCAACGCCGGGTCAGGGTGAGCCAAAACAGGTGCAGCTGAGAACAGGTCCTTCAGTGAGGTGCAGGCTTTGTCTGCCTCCACGGTCCACTGCAACATGATTGGCCCACCCTTGAGCAGGGACGTGATGGGGCTGCTACCTTGCCAAAACCGTGAATGGACCTCCGATAATAATTGGCATAACCTAGAAAACGTTGTACTGCTTTCACCGTGGTCGGGGTCAGCCAATTATGCACGGCACTGACACGGTCCATCTCCATCTCCACCCCGGCCAAGGAAATGCGATATCCGAGGAAGGAGACAGAGTGTTGGAAAAACAAACATTCCTTAGCCTTGACGTACAATTCATGCTCCAACAGCCTTCCAAGCACCTGACGCACCAGAGAAACATGTTGATCGTGAGTGCCTGTGTACACCAATATGTCACCAATGTACACGAACACCCCACGGCCAATCATGACCCTGAAAATCTCATTAACGAATGCCTGGAAGACAGCTGGAGCATTCATAAGAACGTACGGCATGACCAGATACTCGTAGTGGCCAGAGGCCGTACTAAACGTCGTCTTATATTCATCTCCTTCCCTGATACGCACAAGGTTGTAGGCACTCCGGAGATCCAATTTCTTAAAGAATCGAGCACCATGCATAGACTCATTCGCAGAGGAGATCAGGGGACGAGGAGAGGTGTACCAAACTATAATTTTATTCAGGGCACAAAGATGCAGGTGAAGAGGAGGGACGTATGTACCCCTGATGCAGCAATTCTGAGATGTATGTATCCATCGCCTCAGTCTAAGCATATGAAAGGGGGTACACATGACCCCTGAGCAGTAGAGTGGCATTACGATAGGAGGCACTTGGAAGCATCCTTACCTCGGATAGGGTGATCGAATACCTTCTTAATTTCCTAGGTGAATGCTGGGTACATCTCAGAGCTCATCTCCTCTCCTTCCCAAACTGCAGTAGTGCATCGCAGAGCCTCTCCACTTAGCAAGCTGAGCACGTAGGCTATTCAGGACTTCTTGGTAGAATAGGTTTGAGGTTGTAGATCGAAAATCGACATCCCCTACATCTTCCTCCTACCTTGCTGGGGCGGAAACCCATGGCTCGCGGAGGCTACTGGACTGTGGACTGGGTGGGTCTGGAGCAGCAGGAGGACTAGCAACAAGCGGGGATGGTACTTGACTGGTCTGGTGTATCATGGCATTGACACAGGTGGACAACTCCTGTAGAGTGGACATGACTTCTTGGAGCATGGTGATGTGATTCCCCAACACGGCGCCCTGCTGGGAGACAGCTTGGCGTATCTCAGCAACATCCGCTGGATTCATGTCTTGCTGGATTATTCTGTCAGGACCCAGGCTAGGATCTGAGGGTGACTCCAAATGCAGACGAAGACGAGGTGAGTGATAATAATAATATTTATTGAGGATAATAGGTCAGGAATAATGTTAAGCAGTTGGGATGACCGGATGTAGTGGCTGGAACCAGAAGAGTGAAGACCAGGTGAGTGGGGACCAGGTAGGTGTTGACCAAGGGCACAGGAAAAGTGAGTTCTGGATGGCTGGAGAGGAACACGGTGAGTGATGACCAGATCAACAGCACAGATGGTTTCTGGAAATGGAGGCATGGAGAACCAGGGTAAGATTATAGCATCTCGGAATAATAAGGGCACAGCACTCAGACTGGCAATAATAGCTTCACTAACAAAACAAATAATTACACAATGGCTAGGAATAGCAGTGGCACGAGACTAAATCGTACTTGGTAGTACAACAATCCGGCAGGGACTGATTGTCAACACCTCCCTAATAAAGGGAGGGTGGCAATCAGCCCCAGGTGCGGCAGAGGGAACATGTGCTCAGGATCAGTGCTGATGGGATTGGTGCTCTGGGATTGGTGCCTTCATGGGTGCAGGGAAAACGGGAACTGGTACTCAGAAACGTGATGAAGTTACGAATTGTAGTGCAGATTTAAAACAGGACAAAATAAAGGTTACAGAGCACAATTCTATGGATACAGCTGTATGCAGAACTGAACTAGATGTGGTACTGTAGCTACAAATAGAACAAAACAGCAGTTATCTACCAAGATATAGCAAGCTGACATGAACTCAACCTGGCAATGAAGATTCTGGTTTTGTTTAACTGTCCGGTAGGTAATTGTACTTTTTAATTGTACAATTCAGAGAGAGTGCAACATTGGAAAAGGAGTGCAACACTCACCAACAGCAGCTGCCTGAATCTTGCGTAGTTCTAACATAATCAAGGTATAATCAAGGTAATCAAGTCAAAACAAGATATTGCATACAATGTATTCTTTATTGTCATTGTTTGATAATTAACTCAAAATCCTTTGGGTCAAAATTCTAAAAAATAGCAGTACTAATTTAAACAAACACTTAAATCCAGTCTGGTCTGTGCAATCCACTCTTTAATGTGCCATAATCTAACTTTTAAGCAAGATAACATTCAAGACAGAATAAACAGGAGCATTTTGCATTTTGCAACTCTAATTGAAGGCCAGATGTGGCATGAAAACCATCCGTTTCAGGCATCTATATAATGCTAAAACTAGGCTGAGTTTGCTTAAATGCTGAAATTACCTATTGATTACTACTACAAAATGTGTTATGCAACATACAGTCGTATGCAAACGTTTAGGCACCCCTGACTATTTACAAGATTTTCATTTATAAAAAAAATTCTAATTATCACGGAATGTAAGGACTGTTTCGTTGATCCCTCTTCCTTCCCTGGTGGGGTGCTGCCGAGGAAGTGGGAAGTCGGCCTTCACATGAGAAGGGGAGTCTGCCCAACTGCCCTGCCCATCTCTGTTCTGGTGGGACTTGGGGTGCTCTTCTGGGTTTTGGCCTTTTCTTGGGCATGTCTCTGAGAAGTGCCCTTTCACAGGACGTAATGTCATGACTCCGATGTCAGGACTTCCTGGCATTTTGTTATATGTATTTAGTTTTATTTAAACTGTGTTTTGTCCTTTGTTTTATGTGCCAACCTCTGGGCACTGAGAGAGTGGTAGGCACTTGATTACTCATTACTCATGAAGGTTGCTTTGGCTAAATACCCACAATGAAGAATCAAGATGCCTATTCATCCCAGTATTGGTCGGGAAACATTATTGTGAGTCAACTCCTATCATGGAGGAGAGATGTGGAAATGCTATTCCATATGTAGACGTCATACTTGAACCAGGCATACTGTGTATTTTACTTTCGCGTCAGTGCCGCGTTAGAGCACTTGTATGTGTTATATGGATGTTTTGCAGTTCCAATGAACTTTCTATTCCTACAGTACCAGCTCAGATCATTTCCATATCATTCCTTCATTTAACATCATTTAACATCAAGAACACCCACAAGTTATTTGATAGATCAAAATGAAAATGCTGACACAAACACCCAATTATTTATGAATGAAAATCATAGAAATTGTCAGGGGTACCTAAACCTTTGCATACAATTGTAGCACTCAGATAATGTAACACTGGAATGTGTGGACCCATGTACACACTGGTTGAGTTTTGGATTTCAAATCAGGATATCTTGTAAATATTCATTATCTCATAGGATTGCATGCCTTCTCTGTCAGCTTCTTTGCAAATACTTGATCTGTGCTAACACTACAGTTTGATCCTGATTACCTTTTAATGGCCCGGACTACAATAAATGTTATTGAGGAGCAAAGAACGATCATTTCTGTGACATAATCATTAAATATTGAGAGAAGGCCATCAAAGTACATGCTTTTATCACCATTTGCAACATGTTCCTGGCGACCTAAGCCGACACCACAAGCGGATTTATTTAAATTTTCTTGAAGGCTGTGCAAAAAGTGTTTCAAAGCCTGCTCACCCCAGTGACTGCTCCTACTTTTCACTAACTTGAGCTCTATGGCCATGTCTTCACAAGGCATGAGATGAGAGTGACATAAGGAGCAAACCACTGAAATATTGATGAGCGAGGTTAAACATTTCCTCTCCACGAATGCTATAAATGGATAGGAGCCAGAAGCCCCTGGTCCAGATAGGTCCCCATTAGGGAGAACCTTCGACTTACAGTCGACCCACTCCACCTCCAGCAGGTCCACCATCTGTCATTAGATCAAATCTGTTCTCTATTTAAGTGCGCCCTCTCTATTGTGACTTCCTAAATACTTCATGAGTTCTGTTTAAAAATGCTCCTTAAGTTACTTGTTGCATCTTTCATAGAACATTATGTCCTTGTGTCCCACTGCGTGGTGGGCTGAAGATGATATAATGGACGTCATGCAAAGTTTTGGGAACATTTTGTTAGTTAAGAGTAATTTATTTAAAGAGAGCAAGCTTGAAACATATCTAATGTCTTATAACTCTGAAGTGAAATGAGGAAGCCTTTAGATACATCAAACTAACTGAAGGAATAAAAATAAATTCCTAACTAAATTGCAGTATGGTAATTTCATTACTTATCCTGATGGGTAATGTTTATATACAGACACTATTATATGCCTTGATATTATTGACCTGTACTAAAGATTTTTCTTAGGTGATTTTAAGACAAATAATTCAATCCACGATTGCCTTTAAACATAGGAATATTATTAAAATGCAATTAGAAAACAGAAAATATTCATATATGCTAGAATGTATATTTTAATAATTTATCTCGCATTCTCCCAAACACAGACCATTATGAGCACTGGTATCACAGCCCCCTTTACCTACATTGGAAGTCTCCTGGAGAATTTTAGACATAGGGTATAGAAATGTTTACAACTTGTCATCATAAAAATAAGATGTTTCTGCTTTTGCCCCTGGAACGACCTCTTAAGCCCTGGCACTCCCACTGCTGACCCTGGCTCTACAGCTTTGATCAAAGTTATCTGCACTAAATGAGTTAAATTGCGGCATCATCAACCAACCCTGCAAAAGTTCTAAAGAGTATAATTAGCAATTTCAGCATTAATAACATAAAACGTACAAGCAACCTTACTCTTTAATCTTAGACCATTCAGCTTTTTTTTCCCTTTCGTCTTTTTTTTCAGTTGCTGACCCACATCAACCCACATGCCATGGTTTATGGTCACCATTTCATGATCACATGGTTTATGGTCACCTAATATTTAATCACAGAGCTGTGGATAGTGAAGTGGTTTTATTGTCCCAACTAAAGAGTGATGGATGAAAAGCCAAGCACTTCAGAATACATTGAGGACCTGATTTGTAAAAGTGAAATCAATGTTTGTTACTGAAACAGTAATTTAAGATTGTACAGTAGATTCAACAGCAGGTTACTGTAGCTCACGGACGGTTACACAGCAACAAAAATTAATGCAATTATAGTACCATCTTAAATGCATAGCAAAACACATGGCTATTATCTTGTTTTTTTACTGCAGAATAGTGGCTGTCTAGATTACATTTATAAAGGTCGAGCTATGTAATGAAAACTTTTTTGCTGTCAGAACATGCTCTTTTTTAACTGCAGCCACAATTCGAACAGGACTGTAAAGAATTTCAATTGAAGAACAACAAATCATCAAATGTGTCATTGCCAAGTATGGGCTGACTGCTAAGTTGAGGACAAGTCATGGATACCTCTGAGCAATGTCTGACAGTGGGGGTACTGCTGGTGGAGGGTAAGGGATTGAATAATAGGCTATCCAATTTGGACGCAGAACTTATTTCAACAGTTGAGGCAATATAAATATGGTTAAGAACACATCTGTATGCATTTTCATTTTTAATCATATTTACCATGAGAACATATCATATGTATTCATGATATGAATGGCAATAACATTTCTACAGGCCACGGTACAGTGCTAAATAAGGCTAGATGTAGATTGATTCGCAACACCTCTTTGTTCAGAAAAGACAAAGCCCTAGGCCATTTTGGCTAGCTTAACCCAAAGTGAAATGTGCTCTGCTCAGACCTGTAGATTTGAACTAAGTGATCATTCCAGAAATGTTTCCCCCCTTCCACCCTGGGGTTCCTGCCCGGGAAATGTGTCTAGTCTCCTTCTTATGGTGCACTATAGTAGTATGCTGTGGACAATTAGCTGTCCCCTGTTCACCAGGGAGGGGCTGGACACAAATGTGCTTACACCATCCACGTCTCACTTGTAACAGGTGCCTAGTGGAGTCCATAACAAATTACAATTTGTTAGTGCTAGTGTGACCTATCCTAGGTCACACTTGCACTCCTGTTTTTATTTGATATGTCGGAATCATAATCAGGTATGCTTAAGCAGTGCTCGCAATTACTTAGGAGTGACGA
The DNA here is from genome assembly GCA_016801145.1 of Umbra pygmaea. Taxonomy (NCBI): domain Eukaryota; kingdom Metazoa; phylum Chordata; class Actinopteri; order Esociformes; family Umbridae; genus Umbra; species Umbra pygmaea. The sequence goes on along the minus strand of JACXGM010012588.1, from coordinate 5,808 downwards.
ATTGAAACATGTCTGAAGGGGAGTGCCATGGCTTCACTGTTCCAAAATGTTGAAACCTGTCTGCTGATGTGTTAGTGTATTAGACATTACCTGCATCGAAACATGACGCGGATGACATAGCCGTCGGGTTGACATCGGTATCCTGCGATGCACATGCCTTGCTAGCAGCAATCCATTGGAACCTGCTTATTGTTTCTCTTTCAGAGTTCCATAAGAAACAAGCGATTATTACATGTTAAAACCAAAACAACGGATAGCATGGGCCCTGTGTCTACTAGAATGAGCCCCTCTGTGAAACGTGACTTGGAGCCTAAACACGACGAGACCTTTGATGATTTGAATCAGCAAAAAAGCATTGTGGAATGACTTGTGGAGGTACTTTAGGAATCTCACAAGAAAGACCTGCCCTGCTGGTGTTCCTGTATTCCATCTTTCATTGAACAGCCAAAGTTTCCTTATTCTCCTACTGGTACTGTGCAATCTGCTATCAGGTGAAGGTCTGTACAGATATATGTAGTGGAACCCCACTGGAACCCAAACACAGGTAAATATTAAACCATGCAGACAACAAATGGAATACACTTTACTCTATTACCATACCTTCCAGTTGAAGGCATATTGGCTCACCCCAACTCAGGGGTGGGGAAACGTAAAACTGCTAGAGACACCCTGAAGCATTTATCGTTATCATCACAATCCAATTTCTTTCAAAGACAGGTCTGTGCAAACCTTTATAGACTTTTCATCAGCAAGCAGAAAACCAGTCCTGTGTTACTGAAGTGAAAGTCACTTGAATTTGACAGATCCTTTTGCCTAGATCTTGTTGAATATTGTACGGGAAAGATATGAACCAAATCAGTAGTGTAGTATTTACTGATTTGCCTGAAACCATTAACTTAAGCTACTGTGTTAAAGTTCAACTTAAAAACAATAAGTTAAAGTTTTGTAAATATAAAATTGTGAAAATTGTTTTTCCATTGATTACAGTTTTTTTAGTTTTGCAGAAGCGATTCAAAAGCTCCTTTATAATGTATTACCGGTAACTGCGGCAGTTCAAAACCGTTTTGATCCCAACACAGTTGTATGTCTGTAACGGTAAACTGCATCTTCTTCAACATGATATCACTCTAAAACATACAAATTCATCAGATTCATCTGGTTTCATCAAGGCTTTAGTTAAGCCTGTGCCGTCCTAATCACAACCTCATCTGCCCTTACCAGTTAATACTAATTCACCAGGTTGGTAGGCTACTCTGTTCAAAAAGTTATAAGCCTAGTTCATACTCAATCATACTCAAACACATAGAAATTGAATGATTAGAACTGCCATTCCAATGCAAATAAATGTAGCAGAATGGTAAGAGCGGCACCCATTTTTACGTGTACCATTCCATTGCAAAGATCTAGCGGCCTACTTCCGCATTAAACCGATTCGCGTGTTGTTACCGTGACAACTAACGACAGTCGCCATTTCTTTGTGTACTAATCAAATGACCAAGAAAAACAGTTTAATAAGGCTTCTGTCAGGAATGCCCCTGGGGTTCGTCCCGTACGGCGCTCCTCCTCCCCTGAGTACTAGGAATATGCCTGCATTGATAGACTGCTCAGTTATTTTCCTAGCAGTAGTTTAGTGGCGCTAGTTGCGCTAATATCCTATGTTCCTTATATTCTGGGTCCCATTATGTACCTTTAGTTATATGGCGAGATTATTATCAGTTATAGTATATGGGAGCTATTCTGTTTAATATGGGTGATCCGGCCTAGACTATGTATGCCTGTGGTATCCCTGCTCTATATCCCTAATTATGCACACAGGTGTCTATCGCTGTGCTTAATCAGCCTCAGTATTTAAACCACCTGTATTTTTTCTTCAGTGTTGGTTATTGTTTTACTGTGACCGGTATGCTCGCTACGGATTTTCTTGTTTTGACTTTTGTTCCCGTGAATACTCTGAGTTTCTATTCGAATAAACCTTTGGCTACTTGCACTTGTCTCCGATCTTCATACCTCGTCACAGCTTCTATAGAATTAATTTCTAGGGGTCAACATTTCTAAGAAATACATTTTGCTCGGGTGCATAATGAATGCATGACATCATCTTTTATTTTTTGTAAGGTTTGCAAACAGATCCTGTGCCATACCTGTATATTTTAAAATATTTAAAGGTGATCCACTCCAGAGATAAAAACTGGCAGAAGTTGAAAACACACAGGCAAAAGAAGTCATGGATTAAATCATGCCCCAAGTAGGGTGCATACTGTACCGTGGAATTCTTCATTTACTCTCATGTAATTAGCCTTACTTTCTTGCATAATCCTCAACAATCTGCGGACACCTTGGTGTTTTGATAGACATTTTCAAAAGCTTCAGAAAAAGAAGATCTTAAAAAAACTTAAGTCATACATATTTTGCCTAATTTATTAGCCGACATGTTAACACTGACAATAAAGGTATGTAAGCTGACATGTATATGGTTTGCAATGTAAAAGAATTAGCTGACATTAGCTAGCATTAGTGGACACATTGTTAGCATTAGTTGGCTTTCACTAGCTTGAAAGCCTGTTAGCTCAATTAGCTTAAACTACTTAAGAGTAGCTGGAGTTTATTTGCGTTAATGGTGGATTATGCACATTTTAGCACCACCAATCGGCAGTGAGTTTGATCATCAGAACATCAGTATTATAATGCTGGTTCTGTAACGTGGAGCTCCACCCCATAGGGGGAGCTCTGCTCTTAATGGTTTGACACTATCCTTGCATAGCAGGATGCACCTGAGACAATTCTGCCTACACGCCCCCCACACCGGCCAATGGGGGGAGAACACCTCCCCCATATAAGCGGGCTTGCCTATTAAAGCTTCCTCCATTTTTCTTCGACTGACTGGTTGTATGATTCACAAAGACTAGTAGGGGTGTTAACCCCGGTGTCATGGCCAAATTCCCAACCAGGCCTCACTTCAATCATGGCCACCTAATAATCCCCCTCCTTCCTAATTGGCATATGTAACTACTCCGCTCTCCACATGATTGCTGATGTGTGGTGAGCGTTCTGGTGCAAAATGGCTGCCGTGCATCACCTAAGTGGGTGCAACACATTGGTGGTGGATGAGGTGGGCTTTCCCCTTCACTGTGTAAAGCGGTTTGGGTTCCTTGGAAGATAAGCGCTATATAGGTGGAATGCATTATTATTATTATTATTATAAGACATCACAATGTCTTATCAATTCACATCATGACCTTTCCTGTTGCTCCTGAACCTCTTGCCTGCAGTTGCCACCGTCTGATTGACGATGGCGAAATGAATGGATTATGTGTTTTTTGCCTAGGCCTCGCTCATGCCAGGGCCATGCTGCAGCCCACTCCCATGTGTGCTGTGTGCAGCCATGCCTGCAAAGCTGAGAGCGAGGAGAGAGGCTTTTTTTCATGACACTCTGCCTGTGGCAGACACCGTAGACGTAATGGCCTCAGCATCAGAGAATCAAGGAGAGGGCGAATAAACTGAGATGGGAGTGGTAGTGGACGTTGCTATGGATTGATCTCTCCCTGCCGTGTCTCGATCCTCTAGCGTGCGAACCTCCCCTTCCTCTTCTGGGGCAGATGAAGACGAATTCAATGCTGCCTCCATCGCCTCGGAGCCGTCGCTGCTTTCTATTTGTTGTGACCTGCCTGGAATTGAGATGGGCAGCTGGTAGGCTTAAGATCCCCTATCCACTGCTGTACAGGTGAAAGTGGATGGAGCATGGAAGGGCCAACAATATGCCCAACATGCTTTGAAGAAAAGACTCCTCCACCAATGAATGATCTCCCTGCCTCGGTTAAGGGGTACTTCCCCTTCACATCGGTGGTGGGAAGAGATGAGGCGGTGGCCAAGGGCATCCCTCACTTGTTACCTGTTCACTTTGCACAAGGCTTATCTGCATGGGCAGCAAACAGGAAGCTCAAGTTTAAAGAGAACAGGAATAGAGTGACTGCACCTTTCTTGGAAAGGATGTATGTCCTAGCAGCTCAGACGGTAGGGGCTTCATCAAAGCTTGTCAGGATGCAGGCTAGGGACCGAGTGTGAATCCAAACGCAGATGGAAATGAGGTAAGTGATAACAATAATATTTATTGAATAAATTAATTCAGGGTTATGGTAAGTTGTACTGGACAACCGGATGTATTAATGTGACCAGTAGAGTTGGAAACCAGGTGAGTGAAATCCTGGAAATTATATCCAGGTAACTGAAGTCCAGGTAGGTATAGTCTCGATGGAAGGGTACCGGGTAGGTATGTCCACGGTAACGGAAGATCGGAGTTCGTAAGGAACCAGGTAACTGGCAATACAAAATGTTCAAAAGTAAAACAAAGTTTAGTGCTCAGTGCTCAGACTGGCTGTCAGGATTTGTGGCACAAGACTTAAACGCACTTGGTAGTACAATAATCCGGCAAAGGCTGACTGGGAGGGTAGCAATCAGCCCAGGTGTGGCAGAGGTAGCAGGTGTTCGGTGGGGATGGGACTGGTGCTCAGGGACTGGTGCCTTCAGGAGTACAAGGGAAATCAGGAACTGGTGCTTGGGAACAGACAAACAAACATAGAAACAGACAGGGAATCGATACACAAGGAAAAGGGAACAGCTCAGGCGGGCGGGTTCGTGACACTCTCTCCTCTCTGACTGTGGGACTGGACTCCTTGACCAAGCCAAAGGTGGATGAGGTGGGCAGAGCTGCATTTGCCATCTTGTTAGATGGCACAGGCCACAGCTGTTTGCTCGGAGAGGACAATGAAGGGCACAGTGTGGCCATTACTAATGCCAATAAGGCGTTGGAGTGGCAAAAGTGTGCAGACACTGTGAATGCTGCAGCCTGAGAGTCAGACCATGGCCGAAAAAAAGGTTAATTATGCGACAAGCCTATTATACCTAACACGTCTGGCATAACCCGGCTAAGGGTTGGCTGAGAACCCTGACCTGTCACCCAATTCCCTTTAGAAAGTTCCAGTCGCCAGAAATCCTGTTATTATAAAAGTTGCCACTAAATAAAATGCACTGTTAGGCTATTATTATTATCTTCAAACAGTGCAAGATCAGTCATTGTGCATCAATACGCATTGTGATGGTAGAGGTTGTGTCAGTATGCTCCCACATATGGATCAGTACATTCTAGAAAAGGGTGTGTCAGTATGCTCCCATATATATGTCAGTGCATTCTAAAAAAGGATGTGTCAGTATGCTGCCACACATGGATCAGTACAATCTAGATGTCCGTATGCTCCCTCATAGGGACCAGTACTTTCTAGAACAGGGTGTTTCAGAATTCTCCCACATATGCATCAGTACTTTCTAGAACAGGGTTTTTCAGTTTGCTCCAACACATGCATCAGTACATTCTAGAAGAAGGTGTGTCAGTATTTTATTTTATTTTTTTATTTAACCTTTATTTAACCAGGTGGGCACGTTGAGAACAAATTCTCATTTAAAACGGCGACCTGGCCAAGATAAAGCAAAGGTGCAAGTACAGACAGAGTTACACATGAATACAAATACACAAGAATAACACAAAGGGTAGGGTAAGGGAGAAAGATAGAAAAGTGCAGCTGAATGTGCAGTTGAATGCAGTGTACAGAGTAGCAGGCAAATACAATGTAATAAGTTAACACTAGTATGACAGTGCAAATGGTAACTGTGCAAATAACAAATAACAATAATGTAATTAAACAAAAATAATGTTCAAGTCCGTATATACACAAAGGTGCTTATTTGGTACATTTAGACAAAGGTGCTTATTAGGAAAATACTAAAGTAACGGATCAGATAGGGAAAGGTAGTGTA
>JACXGM010012587.1:5716-23912 GCA_016801145.1 Umbra pygmaea | reverse complement strand
ACACACACACACACACACACACACACACACACACACACACACACACACACACACACACACACACACACACACACACACACACACACACACACACACACATCCAAAAACACACCATGAGACACCATGAGTGTTCTCCCTCATTAACACTCGCTCCATGTTTGATTATTTTTCCTGATCATTTCCAATGCTTGCCAGCCACTGCATCCTGTTTCCAGGCCTTCCGTTTCCTGGCCAACAGATTGAACTGTTCCTCCTGTAAACCAAGAGCTAAAGTGATACATGTATGTACATTACTGTAAACCATGTAATATAGAGAGCAATACTGATTTCTACAATACTGTAATACTTGAACTACAGGGAGCAATCCTTATGTACATAATATAGTCAACAATGCAGTATAGGGAACGATACTGATTCCTAGCATACTCTCAGTCAGGAAGCAATACAAAAAGACTCCATACTAAAACTGCTGGAATGTTTATTCTGTGTACCTGTTTTCGTCAGTGTTGAGCATTTCTACTGAAAAGTACAAATTACGTACTAGATATTGTTCCTTTATATCACCTTCTCCCTCCCTCACTTCGTATATCCCTGTGAAGAGTATATTTAGACCAACACATGCGCAGTGACCCCTCTGTCAGAGTTCAGAGGTCAACAGCTCCTCTCCTGCTGGGGGTATATACATCAGCTGGATGAATAACCTAAGCGCTGACACGTACAGGAAGGCTGGGATCATTATCAGTAGGGGAAGAGGACAAGGGGAGAAAGAGCTGTAGATGAATCACAACATACGATTCATCTACAGCTGGTCTTGGTGAGTAATTATTTACCCTCTTTACCCTGTCCAACCCCAGACGGCCGTAAATACCAAAAACAACCCACACACACATAAACACCCAAATGGCCGCATATGTGTGTGCATGTGCATACGTACTACATGGGTGTGTACAAGTTCAAAAACAAACCTGAGAAATGAGTTGTCCTGGGCGGGCGGACATTTCCGGTTGAGTTCCTCAGGGAGCGGTGCCCCTTTGGGCGTGACAGACCAACCGCATTCTTCATTTCTTTAATTAATGATCAGGGCTAATTATTAACGGGGCTGCAGCGCTTTATAAATGTCTGAGGGGTAATGGTGTTTACCCAGGTGTGATTTATGGCTGAAGGAAAGCCGGCTGCCCCCCGCACCCACCCAATCCCCATGTCGTTGCCTCACCTCCCAGACCCTGTCCCAACCTGTATTTGAGTAGCACCCCCACAAAAGGTCTGAAGTACCCTTCTATTCAGCACTACCCCCACCTCTCTCTTTTCACAGCAATCCTGCAGACTCTGGCTAAGTGAGAGGAAGAGCAATCATCATCAGCACCACTGCCCAAAGGGAGAAAACCTCAGGTGGTCTGGGGCATCAGAGTACCTAAGACCCACCCAACTCAAACTTAAAATGTCCCCTGCTCCATTGTTGGCTACAAATTAGACAAAGGTTGCCCATGCTGAAGTTGTTTCGTCGAATTAGGGGGTGTTGTGAAAAACAAAGTAATCAGCGATTGGCTCGTCACTCAGGCCCCAGCCCAGAGTGATAGAGAAAACAGTGGCGACACTCGTTGATTTCTGGAACTATTCCAGGCTGCATACCCTGGAAGTGGGCAGCAAAAGCGTACAACAGAGTCCAATGGAAGTGTCCCCATTGGTTCCAGAAATCAACGGATAGTTCTGGTAATCAACAAGTGTTGCAACTCTTCTCTCTCTATGGCTCAGCCCCAGTCCATTGATTTCTGGGACCAATCAGAACATTTTCATCAAAACAGTGGAGGGCATTTTTTTTCACACATCTCACGAAAAAGGTTGCTCCATCATCGAGGACTTCTAATGTACAATGTGTAGACACAATGATATAAAATTAAGATCCAGCAAGAGAATGATAGATATACAGACAAATACACAGAGGAAAAGTCCAACATGGGTTGCAGTATATTTGTCCTGTACCACATACAGGTAGGAGCGTTCACGTCACATCAATGTAGGTCTGTGTCTGAGAGCGAGCAAGTGTGGTTAAGTGAGGAAGGGAGAGGGTGTGCAGTTAAAAGCATGTGTGAGTGTCAGGGTTGTGTGTGTGTTGCGTTTGAAAAGCAGGGATAAAATTGCTAGCACATGTCAGTGATGCCCACACTGGCCCTCAGAGAGAAAGAGGACAGAGGGGCCCTTGGGCAAAGACAAATATAGAGGAAAGAGTTTGATCGCACTGAGGTCTGAGCAGAAGGCGGGGGTGGGGGGGTGGCGTAAGCTGCCTATACTGCTATATTGACTGGGTTCTGTCGGGTGAAGTGATGGCGTGAGGTGGGGGGGACACAGAATGGATTTTGAAGGCGAGTACGGCTCTGGGCTCACCGCTGACTGGACTTTAGTTGACTTGCAGTTGAGACATATTTTGGAATTACATATGCTTTACTGTCTTGTGTGTGTGTATGTGTGTGCGAGCGTGCGAGCGTGCGTGCGTGCGTGGGCATGTTTGTCTGTGTGTGTGTGTGGGAGGGCTCTATTCTAGAGGTTAAGTGGCCTTAGGTAATCAGAGTGACCCTGAGGAGAGAAGAGGTCAAACTCCACAGAATGCCAGCCATTGTCTCTCCAAACACAGAGACACTCACACACATACACACGGCTGTCAGCACTGCAAAGGCTGCTGGGTAATTGAGTGCTGATGGACAGGATACATGGCATGTTCCCTATTACTCGGTGTGTATGTGTGTGTGTGTGTTTGTGTGAGTGAGAATCCACATCAATACCTAATATTTAATTATACAGAATTAGTTCTACTATAATAACACATTTGCTATTTATTTTTAATAAAATGACACACATTTACAAATAAGCTATACTACATTGTTGTTAGTATTAAACTATAGAAGATGAAATATGAAAAGGTCTAAGAACATCATATCTGAACATTTCACAAGAGAAACTCAAGCTAAGATCAACATGACTTTCTGTCCATAAACAGTCCTACACAGTAGCATATGATTTTCTGGGCAAGATTTTTCCCTCAGCAGAAGAACCACAGAAGAGCTTTCTGTGTGTGTGCATGTGCATGTGTGTTTATACACGTGTGTCTGTTTCCTTTACTGACCCTGTGACCTCTCACATTTTCAAGCTGACAACACACACCTGTTACCTGAATGTGATGCACAATAGGAAACATGTTCAGGGTGGGCAGGGTGAGCACACATGAGGAGTGGCTGATCTGGGAAGACTGCAACAATAATGATCTAGCGTCATGTGTATTTGAGCATGCAGTATGTGTATCCAAGCTTACCGGGTGCGTTCGCGCGTATTCGGCCATTTGTGAATGTGTTTCAGCCTCACACATATGTTTGCATGTCCCTCTGCGTAAACCATTAAATATCTCATCCTCACACTGACCCCTATAACTTGGCTTTATGGTTTTTCCACATGGCCTCCGCTATACACAGGGGCTTTACTTTGGACTGCACCATGTTTGTTCTGGGGGGCCCTGACACTCCCCTGCTCACACCAGGTCCAATACCGCACAGGCGGAACCCATGAACTGAGGACACCCGGAGAACATCCGCAGTGGTCGAACCAGGGCAAATGAGTTCAAACCTGGCCAAATTTGTCCCATAGGGTAGTTCAAAGCAGGTCAAATCTGTTTAAAATGTTCAAAAACAAGAAATCAAATCACCAACATAAAAAACACTATTATGGTTAAGGTTTGAACACATCCTGGGTTTAATCCTGACATTGACAGTCAAGTCTGATCCTGGACATAAATACTGAAAATCCAAGAAATATCAAACTAAAGAGAGAGGCCGTTACAAAGAGAGAGGGAAAGAGTCGAAAAATTGTAGAATTAAGATGTGACATTTTAATCACATTTAAATTACTTTACTTAGTTGTATGTGTGTGACATCATGCAGGGTCATCAGGGTTACAATAACTGCCCATTTCTAGAAAACATTCAACATATTATTATTATTTATTAAAACTCTATATTATCAGAGCACCTAAAATAGTTAACTAGCCACCACATCTTCTATCTTTATAAGTATGTTTATTATATGTAATATAACAAATCCATTGATTAGGATGCATTACTATTCTGTTATGTGGTGGTTTCACCTTGCTTTGTGAAAATATACTGTATGCAACTATTAGTCGCTCTGCATAAGATGTACATTTGTAATTGTTGACAGTCTTTCAGCTGTTTAAAATAAACAAATCAAACAAAAGCAATTGAAATAGCTCAACACAATGAATATATCAAGTGGTTTCTCCAAATCCGATTGAAAATGCAATTCAGAATGACTTCACCAGTCTCAAAATTATTTAACTTCCTGAATAGAATTTCTCACAACAGCACAAAAATGCAAAGCAGGTGTTGTCTCAAGCACACCTTACGCAACTAATCAAGGGCTTCATTAGTTGCACCAGGTTTGCTTGAGCTGGAACACATGAAATACCTAAACTGGCTAGCAGGTTTGTTCAGTGTCACGTTTGACTGTGTGTGAGAAACATGGCTAAGTCAATGGATTGGTCCATTAAGAGAAGAGATCATCGCCCTTCACAAACTAGAAACAGGATACAAAAAGATAGTGAAGGCACTGAATGTTCCCATAACAACGTTGGAATCATAGTTTGCAAATTCAAAGTTAGGGGAACGGTGGTTACACTACGTGAACAGGGCAGAAACAATTATCAATGGCTGCAACCAGATTTCTGAGATGGTAGGTTGTGAAAAACCCTTGAGTGACTGCAAAAGACCTGCAGCAAGATTTGGTAGCAACAGGCACTGAGGTTTCAGTAAGACGCATACTAAATGCAGAAGGTTTCCATGGCACAACTTGAAGCCATACACCACTACTGACCTAAAGAACAAGGCAAGTCAGCTCCAATATGTTCAAAATCATATAAAGAAGCCACAGAGGTTAAAACGGTATCAACGGCACCAATCTTTTGTTGGGAACATTTGCTCATCAATAATTATGTTATGTCCTGGTTTGTAACAAGCAATGCAGTTTTTCACAAAATGTAGGTAGACCTATCGCATAATCTCTCTGTCAACTCCATATCGATCAGACCAAATTTTCTCCACATCCAAGCTCCTCCATCCATATGCGTCACAAACATACAAGAGTGCGATGAATGCTTTTTAGTGTACCGTATTTGTCGTAGCCTATATTAATGGCCCCTGTTCCACCCGCCTTACCATCGTGGAAGGTTATATTAGGCTAGTGCTTCCATTGAAGACAACTGAGCAAACAAAACCCCCCACACAAGGAATGTTTATAATTCTATTGACATTCAAATAAAGCTGGCGAATGGTTTGAAGGAACACTCACCGCTAATACTTATGGAAATACTTTGGCTTTTCTGGTGAACCAGATGCAGTTTGTTTTGTGTCTGGCTTGTTTTATCTGGTTTTAGGACATTATCTGTTCAAATTAATAGGGAGATCCTAAAATAATGGAAGCTCTACCTGTATTAAAACTACTTGTACTGTAATGTATTCCACATACTACAGTTATGCTCAAAAAATGTCAATGACAGTTTTATTCAATGAATTATCATTTGCCCACTTAATATTTCATTTCCAGTGTTTTTCAATGCTGAAAACTTGAATAGTCTTTATCTCAATTCTATCACATAAACCTCTTTCCCAACGTGTTGAAACATCATCAATGCTGTGAAAAAATATGCTATATACAGTAGATTACACATGTTTATAATGTGATTACATCTTTACTATGAAAACAAATAAACATTTGCAAATAGATCTAGGGCTTGTTTGATCTGGCCCGCGGGGATGTGCCAGACAAGATAGAAATGTGTTATGCTTCCAGAAGAACTTCAGGATTATGGTAGCATTGTAAACAATAATAATAATAATACAAATAATATTGAAATAATTATTTTGCTACAACATAAATATAGCCTAGGCAAAATGTTGAATTATGAGAAGCAGAGTCTCCCCAATGTTGCCACACCACCATTTTTAACCACACACTGGCCCTCATTTATGGGCAGAAATTTGTGCCACCACAAACGGAATTTGTATTGTTTAACTTGAATAATTTAATTTAAAAACTAAATCTGAATAGCACAATTTGAAATATAATTTATTAATTTAAAACTGAATTACAATAAAGTTGAAACTGAATGTAATATTGTGAATTTGAATTCAGTTGCCTTGCTTCTAATCGCCTTCAAAGCATTTCCATTGCTACGAAACAGCTCGACTTGAATACGCGGCTTGCCTTTTCTGCCCCCATGTTTTAGGCCACCCCGAAGTGAAAGGGAAAAAATAAACCACATAATAGCAATATGCTTTATATAATTAATTCGTAATTCTGAAATGTAATTTGCAATATGGGGTAGTTGCGATGCAGACACATTCATCAATGATTGCTGGTTCAACAATTCACTGAACCGGGTGGTTATACCATGAACAGCGCTAGTCACAATAAAGATTTTGCGTACACGAAGTCAGACCAGACGTGAGATTTTATCACAGCCTACGATCACGTTCAAATTGATAAATCCCTTGCTTTGCGTAGGAATCGGCAGACACCCGTCTTACGCCTGTTTTAGGTCGTATGCACGTTTCATAAATGAGTATGGGCAGAAATTTGTGCCACCACAAACTGAATTTGTATTGTTTAACTTGAATAATTTAATTTAAAAACTGAATCTGAATAGCACAATTTGAAATAGAATTTATTAATTTAAAACTGAATTAAAATAAAGTTGAAACTGAATGTAATATTGTGAATTTGAATTCAGTTGCACTGAAAATTCAAATATATATACTTTAACATTCAGTTCTCACATTTCAAATTCAGTTCAGAAACTGGGACAGACATCCGGGGCCTTAAGGAAAAGCAATTGAGTGCCGATGCACGAGCTCGTCCACAGACTCCACACCAGTCTATACCGCATCAGTTTTCACCATGTCAAAGCATGTCCAAAGGCGACAGGTTTGTATAAACGTATATAATATAAGACAAAACTTTATAAGCTATACAAATGATAGCAGGACTGTTAGATCTGGAAAATGTGGCACAGTGTACGTGCTTACATGAAAGATTTCGGACCCAGCCATAGCTATTTCATTAACTTGCATACTCAGACCAGGGCTCGGTAATTATGGCAGACGGAGCAACTAACAAAACCTACGTGGTACTAAGCTGAAAAGGCAAGCCGCGTAGTCAAGTCGAGCTGTTTCGTAGCAATGGAAATGCTTTGAAGGCGATTAGAAGCAAGGCAACTGAATTCAAATTCACAATATTACATTCAGTTTCAACTTTATTGTAATTCAGTTTTAAATTAATAAATTATATTTCAAATTGTGCTATTCAGATTCAGTTTTTAAATTAAATTATTCAAGTTAAACAATACAAATTCAGTTTGTGGTGGCACAAATTTCTGCCCATAGACATGTCTGGTATATCACAGCCAACAATATTCGAAGTATGCCAGCAGTTTTAGCGTCTATGATGTCCCTTTCTGGTATATTCAAACTATGATTAAAAAACCATTTTATGAGATTGCTGGGTTTCCAATTGGGGTGAATTGGGTGATTGATTGTACTGTGTCTGTAGCCACCATCCATGAATGATTACGCATTCATCAATCGCAAAAACTTTAATTCAATCAACGTTCAGATCATATGATGCCAGGATGTTTGTTCTGAATATGGTAGCCCGTTGGCCGGGTATGTCACGCGTCTGTTTATTTTTCTAAACTGCAGCATTGGAATGAGGAGGGCGCACTGCATGGCTGGAGTCATCTCCTCGGTGAGTTACGCCCTCGTACAATTATTATAATAGTTCTACATAGTTCTTTGGTGAAACGGTTGGAGGTGATTCCTCTTGGTGAAAAAGGTTATGCCCTGATTGAGTACCTAACACCGCTTGCAAATCCCAAAATAAGCAAGAGCGCAGGTTCAACAGTGCGCACACACGCACACGAACCACAGTGGAATGATGTATACAGTAGGTTTGCTCAAGGGCAGGTGGCTCTGTCTTGGGTAAGCGGGGTGGGGTGTGGGACTGCTATACACACCAGAGCAGGCCTGCAACATAATTCCGGCATGCAGGGTTCTCCACGATATTGCACTGGAGAACGGTGCCATTCAATGAAGATCAGTGGCCACAACAGCCAACATTGCGGGCTCTACGAAGGAGACAGGATCTTATTCTGAGCTTCTAATATAGTAAGTGCTATATTGGGTAAGAAAGCTACTTAAAAAATACAACGTGGAATGTTTAGTGAAAATAATTCATTTATTTGAAATACACTTCAGGTTCTCATTAATCGCTTTCAACGACTATAGCAGTAACCTCAGTCAACACCGCATTTTCCTTTTACAATCGACGCCTGATTTTAAGCTTCCAAATAAAACCAAGCGGTTGGCCTGCACCTGAGACCTGGGCATCTTTATTTTATCTCAGAGAAAATCCTTTTCTTTGCTGGATTTCACTTATCCATGTCGTAAATTCTAAGGGCGAGGCCTCTAAACCTTGCATTAATGTGGGCGTGATATTTAAATTACGATGGATTTCAACCATCTGATTTATCAACAGCCACTCATTCATACGCTGGAATTGGAGTGATACAAATGTTTTGTAAATCACACGTGAGTCTCGTCATGAGATGATTTCTGCGCTCAGATCTACACTGGTTTCTACACACGTTTGATAAATGAGGGCCACTATGTTCAGGGTGCAGGGAATCAAGGCCCCCCTTAGGTTTATCTGTGCACATGCCTGATTGTAGGGTAAGGTGCCTTGCTCATGCACATCACAACATTTGGTCCACCGGGAATCAAACTGGCAATGTTCTGATGTACTGAAGACTGACTCCCTACTTACTGAAGCCGATGAATTCAGTTATTGTTGTGTGACATACTGCTCATTGGCTCCTTTAACAGGACCTGTCACTCTCTCAATAGCTGGTTAAAAATGCACGAAGACCGAGTGATTGGTTACTTGATCCGCCAGTGTGCCATTTCAATAGCACAGCACCCCTCCTAACACACACACTTATGACAGGGATACATTTCTACATTTCTTCTTTGCAGAGGTAAAATCAATGGAGGGACTCAATCAAACCCACAGAGGAGCTGTGCTGAGGAGACATTCTGAGGAGTCGTGCTGAAGGAGCCGCGCTGAAGGAGCCGTGCTGAAGGAGCCGTGCTGAGGAGCCGTGCTGAGGAGCCTTGCAAAGGAGCTGTGCTGAAGGAGCCATGCTGATGGAGCCATGCTGAAGGAGCCGTGTTGAGGAGCCGAGCTGAGGAGCTTTGCAGAGGAGCTCTGCTAAAGGAGCCGTGCTAAGGAGCCATGCTGTGTAACTGTGCTGAAGGGGGCGTGACGAGGAGCCGTGCTTAAGGAGCTGTGCTGAGGAGCGATGTTGAGGATCCTTGATCAGCTTTGACTGAATGATAAATGTAATTCTGTTCATTCCTTCCATTGTACTCTGTCTGCCTCCATTTTCACCAGTGCCTCCTCTATTACCCGGCCATCGTTTATTGATTCATCCTCCCTTACCCACCCCACCCCTTCCCCCCATGTGTAATGACTGTCAGCCACAATGGGACCTTGCTCAGAGTCCTTGGCTTTATTCCGCTGTGATAGAGCCGAACTTGAGCAAAGGGTTGTGTGGGGGGGTGGCTGTAGCGATGGCTGCTGGGTTAGACTGAATTGTATATAGGCTGGGGTTGGTAGTAAGAGGTGGAACTGGGGTTTAATGCCGTGAGAACATCTCAACGTCTGTTCTCTCTGCCAATGTGATTGACAACGGCCGGGGGGAATACGGGGTCTGGCCTGGGGTACAGAGACACTTTGCACCACCGTCTCATCCTCTACCCACTTAACCCTCCTTAAGAAACCATTTAGGAAACCCAAGCCATTCCCGCTCCAGGAAAAACTGACACACCAATAAAAGGAAAAGTACGGAAGGCCGGAGATGACAGGGGAGCGATTGGAACTGGCTGTGTGTGTGCGTCTGTTTGCATGCTTGCCCGCTTGATCAGGACTGACAGATCCAATTACAGCCGTCCATATCCCAGAAGCCTCTCATGTTCAACTGAAGGGTCCAGTGTCAGGTGCATTACAGCCAATTATTTATTAACCTTTGGATAACACACACACACTAACTTATAAACACACACAAACTCAGGCACACAAACACACATGCACAAATGTACACACAAACACCACCCAGTGAAAGCCAATTCTTTAAGTATGATGTATTCGGCTCACCCCTACACCAAAATTCCTTGCACATGTATAGACCATTAGCCCTAATTTTGGCCAAAATTGCTTCCTGTAATGAAGAGTGGACATCGTTAGTGGGCCGCTCTCTCCGCTGCAGCGCACAAAGACATCTAAAGTATCGCTTCCAACTCCACAGAAGTTTGTGGAGCAAAAATGCTAACCTCCCCCCATCCACCGCCCCCTCTTAACCCCGACTCACAACCCCCCCCAACCGCCTCGCCACCCCTCCTCAACCCATCGGCTGTGGGAGTGATAAAATCATTAGAATTGTACTTCAAAGGCAGAGAGAGGAAAAACTCTGCCAGAACTAGCGCACCAGTCAGTAAAGGCTGATGGAATGGAGAGCCTTGACTAGATGGGCCAAGCCAGTCTCAGTCTGGAAATGTGTGTGCTCTTTGTCCAGAGCTTCAAGAACCTCACCTCAGTCTGCAACGTTGTTGCCCGTTGCTCCTTGGCGTTGAGGGACTCTTTGAGCACCTCTATGTGCTGTTTGCAGTCTGAGTTCTGGTTTGTTAGAGCTTCCAATTTGGTCTGTAGCGCCTGCATCTCTGCTTCCTTCTTGTTCAGCTCCTGCTTCTGCTGGTCTACCTGTTGGGCAAAATCACACACACAGACGCACATTAAACCATAACCAACACCATAGAAAGAGGAGCTAGGATAACTAGAACACTTAAGAAGAACACTCAATCCCTTGAAGAACAAGCACAGTACACAAAACACACTTGGATCATTTCAACAGACATAAGATAAACATCAGACATTGTATTATGCAGCTACAACATACATTCAGGGTTTGATTCGGAGGTCACACTATTTTTAAATTGTGTAATTAAAGGAAAAATTCTGGAAAAATAGAGCAACCACAAAATAAACTAGATGGATTTCTGAGTTTTTTTACTATGCCATTTTGTTGGTATGTTGTATCGGGGGGGGAGTTGCGGGTGGGCTGGCTATGTGTGCAGAGATTATCATCTGCGCTTCGGTGCCAAAAATGTGAGAGGTTGATTTCTGAGGTAGATTTGTTAATTGTGGTGCTCGGTGGGGAACATTAGAATTCTGAGTAGGGAAGAGAGCTGGGCAGATTACATTTCACTCTGATGGGAATTAAGAGAGAGATAGACAAGGCTTGAGAATAATGGAGAAAGACTCCGTCAAAAACATGATTGCAAAGTAAGGCAGGTTTAGGAGATGAGTGGTGAGATCAGAGGACCCGTGTAAAATCAATATACCTTCATTACAACCGTAACATACAAGTGTAGGGATACAATTTGGATTTAACTAGCTGCAATTTAGAATGTGAGCTGGTTTAACAAAATAGCATTAAAATTGAGTTAGATTTTGTAAAGCTACCACCAAGCTATCACAAGTGAGTAACTGAATCAACATACTGTACCAACATTCTCAATTGGAACAGTATGGCGACTCAAATGGAGAATTGAATTAACCTTATTTTCATTGTTCACAAATTGTACTATGTCCTAGCTTTTCTTTGAAGACCTAGTTGCATCCTAACACAATGGCCTGACACACAAAGCTCACAGGCCGCATCAAACCAGAAAGTTATACTATTGCTTTGTTACAAGGTTTGGTGTAGTTTCTTCTGAGATATGGTCAGAGCAAAATTGTCCAATAATTGAAACACTTTTATTTCTTAAACCTGTATTACAACAGATTTCAAGGCTAGAAATATTAGGCATTAGTGACATTCATATGAATAGCACAGATTGAATATGATTTTAAGTAGTTGCATTATTTATGTTTTGTTGCATTCAATTTAATCATCCAGGGTTCCAACATTTACTGCGGCATACTGGTAAATACGGTAATGATTTAATTACTTTTTATGTCAATTCCAGCAAAATTATATTCATTATTTTCTTCTGCCAGCTTGTGAAAATGTGTTGATTTATAATTGTACTTATAATTGTAAGACCGACAGCTGCGATGATGGCCTCTACAGTGAGGTGAGGATAAACTGGCATATGCACCGCACCAACAGGCCAGTTAAGTTCTATGTCAGGCCTATTTGGGGGCTCTGACACAGATAAGCAGGCCAGGGATAAGAAGACGAAACTAGAGACCCAGTGAAGCTGCCCTGTCCCTTCATCAGAGCACCTTCCACAGCAAAGTCCTCCTCTTTGATTCCTTCTCAGCTCACATCCCGACCACTACCCATGCTGACAGACCCGGTCTCAGGAAGATACTGTAGACGGGGGATACATATGATAAATGTATGTGGAAAGATGAGGCCTCGGAGACAAGACTCCAGTCGTCACGACGATGTATATCATTCAAGGCCCGTCTCAGTGTGGAAAGAGGCCTTTCCTCTGCCGTCGTAAGCTCATAGCCGTCTGTCGAAGCCCCATTCATAAAAAACATCCCTTTATGCATCAGGAGCTTTCCCGATCCCCGGACAAATGCCGCACACAAAGAGGCCCATTTAACAAACAGAAACATTTTCACATGAAACGCCACTCATCGATCCTGTGCCCATCATAGACACTCGCAGAGAACTCTGAACCTCTATGAAACCCAACCCATGTTAATAAACCACAGGCCTTTCATATACATCTATTCACTCATCCCCTTGCAGAGGTTTCAGAACAGCTTTCATTTAGATACCCCAGCAGCGATACTGGGATTATTTGATGCTGTTTGTGACAATACGTGCGTGCTTATAGTTCTGGGCAATATTCTGAAATCTGGCATGTTTGGCAGTGGTGTGTCATGATTTTCGATTATAATTTTAATAATCCATGTTCAGTTTTGGGTAAAGTTACTTTTACAATTATTTTTCAGTTAATTGTTGAGTTCACGTTTTGGGAAGTCCCTAATTAAGACAAAATGGACAGGTAAATGGAGTTCATATCTTACCAGTAACCTATACAACATAAAGAAAGAGTAAAGAAAGTATCAATCATGGTCACAAGTAAGATATGAACTCCATTTACCTGATCATTTTGTCTTAATTAGGGACTTTCCAAAACTTGTGAACTCCACAAGTAACTAAAAGTAATTTTAAAAGTAACTTTACCCAACACTGTCCATGTTTAATATGTAAATTGATTGGATTTATTGTCTGTTCTTGTTGTTTGATTTAGTTTAGCAACTGGCACCTGCATATTCATACTATACAACATTTGCAATATAATTTCTGGGTACTACAACTCTCTTTTTTGACTAGGCACCCAGCTTGTATCATCCAAAATCTGGTGCTAATAAAGATCTTTTTAGCATGTGTGATCTTCAACCTGCCAATGTGTTCTCATGCTCCCAGTTTAACCTGGTATCCACTATAAGCCCATGGGTCTTACCTTCATAGCAGCAAGTGGAGGTGACACTAGAACAATTAAACCTCAAAATTAACATTCCTACCCAAAGCTCTTTGTTTGGCCCTTGTACAGTTTGTTTGGCCTATGTACAGTTCAAGTTAACTTACATATACAGAAGACTGCAGGAGTAATTTTATGTACAGTGAAAGTCAGGTTCGATTTCTTTAAGACCGCAAGGGAAGCTTGGCTTCCCCTAAAATGTCAAAAAATCTATGGTCAAATATGTACTATTGTGTTAACATTTTATTGACAAAAAATGCATCAGAACACGTTCATCTCGAAGACGAGTTCGTCCAGATTTAGCTACATATAGCAGGTCGACTGACTCAATTTCCTTCTCATACATTCCCGTAGCATCACAGTGTATTTTCCTGTTGAACCCTGGTGTCCATGGACTTCAATGGGGCTGCTTTGAACAGTTTTTTCAGTGCTTCGAAACTAGATGGTCATTGGATAAATGCTGCGATTATGTCCCGCCCACGGATGCTCAGTGTCTTTGGTAGTGAATGGAGGAGTGGGCTGGCCTGGACTCCGGGCTTCTGCGTGATGATTGGAGGGTCTGTCGAAAGACTGAATCTCCTTTTGATTGACAGCGAGTTTCTACTATACAAAAGTCGCCGAAGCTATTCCCCATCTTTCGACAAACCAATTTTCATCATACATTTCATTATACACCACATTCCTTGTTTCAGTTTAACCTATTTCCCACATTATCATATGGCCATCACTTTGATTCAGGGAGACTGAGGTCTGAACTATAAATTCCGGTATTCTGATCAGGCCTTTCAGGGTAATGGGAAAGCTCTGTGATTTCTTGGTGTTCCATAAAGACATGGAGTTGGACAGTGCAATGCCTCAGCTTTACAAACTGTTCTCATTAGTGGCAACAATTGGAGCTACATCTGCAGGTGTAGAAAGGAGCTTCTCCTGTTTAAAGCAGCTCAAGTCCTACACCCGTAACACAATGGGCCAAGACCGTTTAAGCAGCCTAGCTCTGCTGGGCATTGAGAGGACACAGGTCAAATCCAAAGGCGTAGGAACAATGTTACAGACAGGCAATATGGCCCCCCGATAATAAAAACAGTTTGTGAAAAATTAATTTTGTGTCCCCCCAATATCAAACTTGTTCCTACGCCCTTGGTCAAATCACAGGAAGACGCCTAGTTGGTAAGACAGGGTCGCGGAGCATTTTATTGAAAAGGATTGTAGGGCAGAACTTGTGTACATTTTTTTAAAATTTACAATTTTTATGATGTAGGCCATGGGCTTCCTCTCTTTGAAAGACCAGCAGCTGCCACTGGTGAAAGTCTTGTGCCTTGGTTCCAATTACAAGAATGCAGTAAAAATAACAACAATAAAAACAATAAAAAATGAAAGACATGCAAAAAGGAATAAGACACCATCTCTATCAATATCAATATGATACAAGAAGGGGACTAGAGATCAAGCATGGTATACTGTATATATAAAGTGTAAGCAGTGAACACAGAATACTACTTGACGATCAAAGTGCATTAGAATTATCGAAGGTAACCAGGGTAGATTTTATATATATATATGTTCATTTAACAGTTAATTTGTTTGCAGCAATGGCAGTGCAATATAGAATGGCCATGTGGCCAGGGCCTCTTACAGGAAAGCATTTGGAAGCTAGCAACAAATATAGCAGGCTAAAGTGTCCATAGAAACAGTTGGCGGACAGTCACAAACCAGCACAACACTGTGGTGAATGTAATACCAGTGTAATGTCCATATGAGCTGTCTGTTAGTGTGTACTATTTAGCAGCCTGATGGCCTTTGGGAAAAAGCTGTTACGCAATCTGACTGTTTTTTAAACAGGATGCTGCTGTACTGGCAGCGTCTGGTGGATTTGCTGGAACAGTCTTTGGCTTAGATGGCTGGCATCAACAATTATCTACTTTTCTTTACTTTGGCACCTGGTGATGTAGCGGTCTTCAAGGGGGGACAGTGAAGACCTGATGACACATTCGGCTGAGTGTCGAACCATTCACACAGCCATGCGGTCAGACACTTTAGCTCTCCCATACCGGACAGTGATGCATCCTGTCAGAATACTCTCGATGGTGTCCCTGTAGAACACAGGCATCTCCATTACACACCTACGCTAGGTCAGGTCCCACATAGCACAATCAAAAATTCTAACTCTTCTGAAACCTTAATAATTTAGAAGGAAGGAAGGCAAAGAGCCAAACCGGTGGAGGCTGAGGTGGTGGGTTAAAGATATTTTCACCAGATGAGCCAGTAACTAACAGCAGTGAGGCAGTAGCAGCTGTGATTGTTAGGTCGTTTTCTAAAACAGAGCCAGCATGTCAAGATGGAATACCATTAATGCAATGTCCACTGACAAATCGTCAAACTGAGGCATCAATTTTCCCATAGGCGTAGATTACGGTGGGGACTTGGTGGGGATTTTATCATGAGTCATTAGCTGTTTCTCAATGTCAAGGATCCTTCCTTGGTAGGACTGATCCTTCAAAGTCAGGTCCTTCAGAGGCTAGGCGAGACTCCTTCTCAGCATTCGGAGAACACGTAAATGGAACGTAATGGAACAGGCTAGCAAGTGCACGTCATTGCGTCATTACGTCTGTGAAAAGGTCTGCATTCGGCGCTGCAATTCAACAGTTTGTAATGGCATTTAATCGTTAAACTTTACTTACATATACTACCGTTTTAACAAATGTACGATAATGTTAAACACTAAAGATACTTACATTTGAAAGCACATTGCTGTTGATCAACATCTGATGATTTTTGGTTGACCAAAGAAAATCTAAATGGTGAAAGCCTAGTATCCTATCTTCAAAATGTTGGTTGCAGACACTCTTCCGGTATGTGTTATTAGCATATATTTCGTTCAATTAAAAGCAAACAGATACATTGGACGAAATTAAACATAACAATTAGGCTATCCTTGATTTTTTAACATACAAAAAACGGAAGACACATGGAGAAATATTGCCTTGCAACGAGATTAACCATTTGAACCGGAATCCTATAGGCTATGATGCGCATTAGTCAACTACAATCTAAATGCAAAATTATGCCGATTATTCTATGACTATTGGTAGCTACTCAGAAGTCCCAATTCTCCCGGATGTCCCGGGAGTCTCCCGCATTTTAACACGTTCATATATGATATACAATATCCCGGACATTGATTTTTTGTTTGATGAAGAAAATTAATGTTTAGGATATTGTATATAATTTGCGGGCGTTAGAAACAATGCGGGAGAATTTCAGGAAATCTGGGAGACTTGGGATGTCTGGCTAATTGTTACTTCTTTCTTTATTTTTTCATATACAGAAAGATGATTTTACAATCTACTGTACATTAACAAAAAAAATAAACAGCTGTTTCTCCACTACAGGAGCGACATTTTAGGAAAATGGACAGTGCAGCGGCCTATCATGGGCCTATAGGCAAAAACTGTTAGTCATGTCACCTCACAACACAACATAACAACACAAAATAATAAACTTTGACAGTATCCTACATAATGCCAATTAGATATAGCCTACTAAATACTGTACTACACAGTTTACACGATAGCTGCCTGACATGCAGGCTGCATGTCAATTTCTGTTTGACAAACCAATCAAATTCATTTACAATTATTTTAATAAAAATAAGAACAAACACCCTTTTATTTATATTCATGATTTAGGTATATTCAAAATTATATATATTTTTATTATGGTAGCCTATGGATAAAAAATGTGGTAGAAAACATGTGGGATTAGAGACAGGCTCATCAGTTAAAAAAAAGACTCATCCGTACAGGGCGAGCACAGCTGACCCTAAAGCCTGCCCATTACACTGGGACTACACTACCACTACGCTAGCGACCCCCCCCCTCTACGAAATTGTACCCAGCACTTCTGAAAATTCACTTCCGACAACGTCTTTGTCCCCACCACATTTCAAACCAAACTGACTCCCATGACTTTTCCCAATATTTCTAACTTCATTATTTCAGAAAACAAATCCAACCTAAAAACACAGTTAGTGAATGTACAGTAATTCATATTCTGCTACTGTAGTATTACTTTCATGGCTTAGGAAGTGGCCGAATGACATTTGGGCACCTTTGTGTGTCTGATTGTTGTACTGTTTCACCCAGACATTTCAAAGACTGCCTTTCTATCAACCAATAGAATGTGTTTATCTAATTATCATGACCTGTTGATCGTTTAGTAATTCAGCCTGATATATAAGCTCCTGTGTTTGTTCAGATGTTTGTGATTCTTTGTTTCATGTACTGTAGATGTGTATTTGTAATGTAGACTATTGCTGTTCACTACCAGTTGGACCTGTCTCCATTTTGTGTGGTTAGATTTTCCCATTTGCATATGTAAAAAGATAATTCTCCAAGTATGAGGTAAAAATGAGCTGACACATTCCTTACTTCCTTTTTCATCTATAAACTATGCAGTGACCATCCAAGTCCCCTGACCTAAACCATCACAGTCCCCTGACCTAAACCATCACAGTCCCCTGACCTAAACCATCACAGTCCCCTGACCTAAACCATCACAGTCCCCTGACCTAAACCATCACAG
>JACXGM010012586.1:11147-23934 GCA_016801145.1 Umbra pygmaea | reverse complement strand
GGTCTCCTAATTCAATTTACACGTCTATAATGAAGAGACAGTAGTTTAAATGATTATGTTGTCTCTAAAACAGCTAGGCCTACATGTATATTTTACGGTCAAAACGAAGTCTGCTGTACATATAGCAAATCTTTCATCGTAAGAATAATAATGGGCGGGTGAATACCATGCTTCAATTAGTAAAACTGAATTTTGTATTGGCTCCCAGTTTTCGGATAATGAAAATTTAGTATTAGTAACTGCATTTACGTTGTAAGTCTAAGGATTTTTTTTAAGGATTAGATCACTATGACTAACCATACGGAGGAAAAGTAAGGAAAAACCCGGATGAGTAGGAGAGGATGGGATCAAATGTGCAATAAATAGAAATTTTATTAATAGATTAATGTATAAATATATATTTTTAAGTTCATAAAATGTATAGCTCCGCCCCCCGATTTCATCGTCCATCATGATGTTTCACTGTAGACATCGTCCGATGCCAAATTAGTAGACATCGCCCAACCCTAGTCTATTGTTGATTCTGGGAGTAATGCTGTTTTGATTTTATTGGATCTCACCGGATCTCACCGCTGATAAACTTCTACAGGTGCACCATTGAGAGCATCCTCTCAGGCTGCATTACAGCCTGGTACGGCAGCAGCTCCGCTGCTTATCGTAAGGCCCTTCATAGGGTGGTGAAGTCAGCTTAGCTCATCATTGGCTGCTGCCTCCCCTCCGTGCAAGGCATCTACCATAAGCGATGCCTTAGGAAAACAAAGAACATTCTCAAAGACCACAGCCACCCAGGCCGTGAACTTTTCCCACTACTGCCGTCTGGTAGACGTTACCAGAGCATCAAGGCACGGACCACCAGACTTAAAAACAGTTTCTTCCCCCAGGCCATTCGGCTGCTCAACATGGAACACAGACATCGATCGCAAATCGTCTGAGCACTAACACTCTCTGGTCACTTTATGCTCTCTACATCTGATGTAGCAGAATTCAAATGCACCTTTAAAAGCAATTTTCCATGCCAAATCTATAATATTTACTACTTCTACTGTCGTACATTTTCCAGATCACTGCTCAGTACATAGCGTTTTATTATTATTATTACTATTGTCATTATTATTTAAAAAATTCTTTATATTGTTGTAATTCTTTTTTAAGCCCACTGCATAGATGCGCCGTGCCATGTCAAAAGAATTTCTCTGCATAGGATGATGTATGTTATTCGATGCATATGATAAATAAACAACTTTGACTTTGACTTTTGCCTTTGATACGGTGGATCACAACATCCTCATTGCGAGGCTGGAACACTGGGCTGGGATAAAAGGGACTGCACTACAGTGGTTCAGATCCTATCTCACAGACAGAGCATTTTCAGTCACTATGGGTACCTTTTCATCTTCTGTGGCTCCTGTTTCCTCTGGGGTTCCACAAGGGTCAATTTTGGGGCCGACTTCTTTTAATCTATATATGCTTCCTTTGGGAGATATCATTAGAAAACACAATATCTCGTTTCATTTTTATGCTGATGACACACAAATTTATCTCCCTTTGAAACCCAATGATTCTGTTCAACCCCTCTTAGACTGTATAGCAGATAAAAGAAAGTGGCTTTTGAGTAACTTTCTCCAACTGAATGAGGATAAGACTGAAGTGATGATTTTTGGCCCTGTTGGTTCTAGAGCCAGTCTTGCTGGATCTGAATTTTAACAGGATCAGAATTTTTTTTCCCCAAAGTCAATTCTCACGTAAGGAATCTCGGCCTCATCATTGACCCAGACCTTGGGTTAGTTAAGCAGATTAACTCAGTGGTAAAAAACAGTTTTTATCAGTTACGCCTGATTTCTAAATTTAAATCTGCATTTTCTTTTAAAGACCTTGAAACAGTTTATTCATGCTTTTATCACCTCACGTTTGGATTATTGTAATTCCCTTTACTATGGTCTACCCCAGTCCTCTCTCTCCCGTCTTCAGATGGTGCAGAATGCTGCTGCCAGACTTTTAACATCCACTACGAAGTTTGATCACATTTCCCCAGTCTTGGCCTCTCTGCACTGGCTTCCTGTCCAGTATCGAATACATTTAAATATGTTATTGTTTGTTTTTAAAGCTCTTAATGGACAGGCCCCTTTGAATATCTCGGACCTCATACAACCACACACACCCATTAGGACACTGAGGTCTGCGGATAAACTTATTTTATACTCCCCCCGGTCTCGCTGCGTACGTACAGGTGATAGAGCTTTCTCAGTTGCTGCTCCTAGGCTATGGAATCAGCTTCCCATTTCAATTAGGCAGGCCCCTTCATTGACGGTTTTTAAATCAAAGCTTAAAACACACTTATATGCATTAGCGTTTCCCACTACCTGTGGAGTGATTTATTTTACTGACTGATAGTTTTGTTTTTACTATGTATTCTATGGTGTTTTTATGCTTCTGTTCAGCACCTTGGTCAGCCTTGCTGAGTTAGTGTGCTTTATAAATAAATTTACTTACTTACTTACTTCCTTTGGAAATATATTTACTGAGAAAAATGGTGACGTGTTTAATACTTATTTCACCCATTGTATATGTAGTTTTATTTTGTTTTGTATTTTTGTATTATTATTATTTAAAATGTTTCTCTTCTCCCAATTGGTCTTGTCCTATTCCCCTCTAACCCTGCCTTGTCAGCAGCGCTGAAACTCCCTGGACCGATGTGGGATGGTGACGCATGCTTACATGGTTCATCCGACCACATGTCACCGAGTTGGCCAATTCTTTCAGCACTGCTCCTCCAACATGGAAGCCTTTAGTCAGCTGATGTACGGGATGATTACACTCACCAACTATACTTATGTGATTAAACCTACAGATGCCCGATCTGCACACAAGGAGTCACTGGAGAGCGATGTAGCAAAATAGATAATTCAATCTATCCTAAATCCTGGGCAGTGCTATGGCAATTTGCTCTGCCTTGTGCTGGAGTTTCTGGACAAAGTTAGAGAAGCCATAGTCAATGACAAATCAAAGCTCAGGGTAGATCCTGGGACATTTGCACAGAGAGCAGCGCGTAGGAACCTGGGGCCTCATTTATAAAACTTTGCGCTGGATTTGAGTCAGAAGTGGCGTACGGACAAAATATAAGACGTGCGTACACAAAGAAATATTCAGATTTATAAAACCGTGCGCACGCACATCCTACGCCATTTTCCCTTTATAAATCAGAATCAACTCTAAATGTGGCACAGCTTTTGCGGCTGCATGTCACACCCATAATTGCCCATAAATAGTCAGTGACATGCCTCGAAATTAATATTCATTGAAAAATCATGGCAAACAGAGAGAGGAAAACCAAAAAAAGAAACTTCCCTCAATGTGAAATAGAAAATATTGTTGGCGAGGTGGAAAAGATGAGGAAAATGTTGTTTGAAGGGCACAGTGTGCCTATTACCAATGCTGAAAAGGCAAAAGGTTGCAGACGTTGTAAGAAATTTGGACGTGGCCCAAATAAAAAGTGGTCAGATATCAGTGGATTTCAAAGCGTCTAGCGCTTCATCGCGAAAGTGTCTGCCACGGGTGTGGGAAAATTGGTTACATTACAGCAACATGTCTGCATCACAAATTATTTTGACATTGGCGGAATGAAAATGCTTTCGATTAATGAAAGCATGTTCATTCTCATTCGTTGCCATTATGGCAATAGCACCGATTACATTTGGGAAACCGGACATAGCTGCAAAATGTACTTTTTTGTTTGCCTGTTCACTCGCAGTGTACGGAAACTTCATGTAATTATGCGACAAGCCTATTATAACGACTAACACGCCTGGCATAACCCGGCAAAGGGATTGCTGAGATATCCCTGACCTGTCAGTCAATTCCATCTGGAAAGTGCCAGTCGCCAGAAATCCTGTTATTAGTGTTATGAAAGGCACCAATAAATAATATGCATTAGGCTATTATTATTAGTAACGTTACAATCTTGTTTTATATTGTTTGTATTTCTCTGCAGGCTGTTAATTGTAAGCATGGCTTTGTGACATCTTCATATTACTAATGAGAGGCAGTATTTCGATTTCGGTTACACAACGCTCTGCAGTTTCAGATGGATCTACAGTAGCCTACGTGTTTCATCCATCTGCCGACGGTGTCGCCATTTCTCATTTCACCCGTTTTTGTGCATACGCCTGGGTCAGAGTTGCCGTGAAGGCTTGCACATTTTCCCATCAAGTTTGCTTTTTATAAATCCCAATTATTGCGTAGAGAGCTGCGTGCGTCTTCTTTTGTGCATACGCCACGTTTATAAATGAGGCCCTTGGTCTCTGAGAGATGTTCCTGTACGAGGCCAGAACCTTCTTCATTTCTTTCCAACCTGTATCTGGTGATTTGTTTCCTGACTAGTTGTGACTGCCTGTCCTGCTGAGATGAGATTAAATAAAGACAGAACGTTTCCACTGCTACCAGACTTAAAAGACTCTCCTTTTTCATCAAGATGTTTTCCAGCTAAATAACCATCCTTTAAAACATTATGACCATTGTTGGGAAAAGTTACTTTTACGATTACTTTTCAGTTACTTGTTGAGTTCACAACTCCATTTACCTGATCGTTTTGTCTTAATTAGGGACTTCCCAAAACTTGTGAACTCAACAAGTAACTGGAAAGTAATCATAAAAGTAACTTTACCCAACACTGATCATGACACTTACATAAAAACATGGCCGACATTTTTAACAGTTTTTGAGATAGCAACAAATGTATTTACAGTGCTGCATTTAAGTTTGTAGACCCCCTTCAAATTATACACAACATTGTTGACTAGAAAAGTGTTTATTTTCACACCAAGTGCATTTCCTTTTCAAAAGTATTCTAAAGTTGCAAAACGTAAAGGGTAGTTAACCCGTTTCATTTTTATATACATCTGCACTCTGATACTGAAAGTTTTTTTTACCTGAACATTACAATTTTGGGGTGGTTTTTGAGCCTTTGTTCATGTGCAATGGAGGCCTCACTGAGTAAGAATAGCATTAAAAATGCATTGAGTTATTTGTTCATGACCAATTTATTTTGTAATAATATTTATACGTTTTTGTCATGTCATTTAGATACACCCAAGGGATCCTAAATCATGATCTTTCCTTTAAGAAAAGTCTATTTTTAAAGAGGCTAAGCCATTTGTATAAGGTGATCATGAGACTGTTATTCCGTATGTAACTGTTATTCCTTTTTAATCCCTAATATTTCCCTGAGGTTTGTGTTGTATTACAGAACATTCTGACTGATTAGCCTTTCTAACAGAGCATCAGAAGCAAACACCATGCAAGCCACCACTCTGAGGACTGTGGCACAACTTGGTATAATGAAACCGTTCCCTAGACCCACATCCTAAGGTTTTTGTGTGCTCATCCCAAGAGTAAATCCAAATCCCACAGCAGGAAATACATTTTTGCACATCATGCACAACTTGGTTGGTGGAGAAAAATGTGGCAAAATTAAATAGGCTGAAAATGGATATTCCAATCTCAGATTGCCCCTTTAATACTGCTCTTGCCAAATTGTTATTTTTGTATTGTAAAACACATCTCGAGAAACAATTGAATTGCAGGTAAACTTGCAAACCAACCGGTACAGTATATAACCTAACATCAGGGAACCTAGTAAAAAATTGACAAAACATGTTTTCATCCTTTTAGAAGTGTTTCATTGTTGTTATGTGAATAGTGTGCAAATCCCTTAATGAGATATTTTCATTAATCTTTTTCAGAATACTATTTTTACACCCTTTTCTAGAGTATGAGGTGTCCAACTATTGATTTGTCACTAAATGTAAAATCCATGTAACAACAGTCGCCATGGTGTTGTATAAAGAAACAAAACTACCATTGCTGTGACTACAATCCAGATGTCACCTGGGTTAGGCCTATGTCATTGGAGATGTCTTCTTTTCCAGGACGTGAAATAGATGACAGCTCTATCCCTAGTCATGCCGGTTGTCTAGTCCTGTCTGTGTTCTCCAGTGGAACTGTTGCCTCACGGGACTTCACTGTGTTGTTCTTCCCTGACCCACTGTCCCCATTCTTTCGTTTTTTCGGGAGACAGAAGTCCTTGAAGCACCTCTTGAAGTTCTCATCCAAGAAGGCGTAGAGAACAGGGTTGAGGCTGCTGTTGGTGTACCCCAGTGCCACGCAGAAGAAGTAGGCAGCCGTGACGGCGGTGGTCTCGGGTACACTGGCCAGTGCTTTGACCAGGATGAAGATGTGGATGGGCGTCCAGCAAACCACAAATACCATCACCACTACCATGACCAGGCGGGTGATGCGTCGCAGGTTGCGGTCCTTCTCCCGGGAGCCTGACAGGAGCCGCACGCTCTTCAGCCGCAGAACCATGAGAGAGTAACACACGGTGATGATGAGCACTGGCACCACGAAGGCGAACACAAACACACAGATCTTCATCACAGTGTCCCAGTAGACGTATGGCTCTGGGAACTGTAAGGCACATTCTGTGGTGGCTGGAGGCAGGGGACAGAGAGGTTTAGTTTGTCCCCCATCAGTTAGTACATAGCTACTATCCCTCGGTTTCACACAAACAGCTCATAACAGAGTACAGCACAGTTAAAGGCAAGACCACATAGTTGGTTTTACAGTTAAAATACATAAAACAAAAGAAGAAGTAATAACACAGACAAACACAGCCATATCTTATGCCATTTACTGTTATAAATGTTATTATTATTATTATTAATACTACTATTAGTGTTACGTGTTTGTTTCTATCTTTGTTATCTTTAACAAAATGTGATTATTGTATTGCATTTGTTTGTTAGTGATGTTCTATATATTATATATATGTATATATATATGTATATGTATATATATATGTATATATATATATATATATATATATATGTATATGTATGTATATGTGTATATATATACACGTGTAAGAAGATTATTTTCCAATTTAAATAAACATTTATTTACTGTCAAGTTATATATTTACATTATATATATATACACACACACACACACACACACACACACACACACACACACGTGTGTATGTATATGTATATATATATGTGTATGTATATGTATGTATATGTATGTATATGTATGTATATGTATGTATATGCATGTATATGTATGTGTATGTATGTGTATGTATATGTATATGTATGTGTATATGTATGTATATGTATATATGTGTATATATGTGTATATATATATATATATATATATATATATATATATATATATATATATATATATATATATATATATATATATATATGTATATGTGTATATGTGTATATGTGTATATGTATATGTGTATATGTGTATATATATGTATATATGTGTATATGTGTATATGTATATGTATATATGTATATACACATGTATATGTATATATGTATATACACATGTATATGTATATATGTATATACACATGTATATGTATATACACATATATATATACACATATATATACACATATATATATACACATATATATACACATATATATACACATATATATACACATATATATACACATATGTGTGTGTGTATATATATATATATATGTGTGTGTGTGTGTGTGTGTGTGTATATATAATGTAAATATATAACTTGACAGTAAATAAATGTTTATTTAAATTGGAAAATAATCTTTAGGAAGCGTAATATAATAATGAGAGGTTGGGAAGGGCAGGTAGAGTGGATGGTAGGACAGAGGAGAGAGCACTGACGAAACGTAAAGCAGAGTGTTCAGAGAAAACATTTCATTCTGATGCCGGCCCATCTCTCACTCTGCAATGATGTTTTGGAGCGGCTAATGCACACTCGAAACAGAACATCTTACTAATTGCAGTTTTTTTTTTTGCTCTTTAATTCAACACTTTATCAGTATTCGGTAACAATAATAAGTGTTGTAAGGATAATGGCAAGCTCATTATGAACAGATGGGCCAGATAGATTGTTTTTCCTCCTATTGAAAGCAAGAGTGAAGAGTTGTATTAACCACTATGTTCAGACAGTAGACGGGCACTTTGCACTTCGACTCACTTAACTCACAGAATCTCTTAGGGAACAGAGACATAAAAGGAACCATCTCAAATGGTGCAGAGGCATTTTCATTATATTATTTTGAGAGAAATTTCACCTGTAAAGTATGTCTCTGTGTCATGTTTGTGTGCGTGCTTCATGAGTGGCTGAATGCTTTCATGATTACATCTGTGTGCATGCTCACCATTGCTGGTCTGGGTGCCCCCCAAAATCATTGCTGGTATCCCTGCTGCCGAGGACAGCATCCAGATACACACGTTAATCATCTTGGCTTTGAGAGGCGTCCGGAAGTCCAGTGCCTTGACTGGGTGACACACGGCCACGTAGCGGTCCACACTCATCATGGTTAGGGTGTAGATGCTGGTGAACATGTTGTAGTAGTCAATGGAGATGAAAACCTTGCACACCACCTCTCCAAACGGCCACGAGTTCAATAGGTAGTCCGTGCTTTGGAAGGGCATCGTCGTGGTAACCAGGGCATCGGCAAGGGCCAGGTTGAAGATGTAAATGTTGGTGGCCGTCTTCATTTTGGTGTACCTGTGTGAGAATGTGTGTGAAACCACCATTTTGATTGAGTTGTATGTATCTGTAGCAGAAATCGCATCAATCAGCACATTCTCATCAGCAGACTCAAGGGCCTTGGTTTCTCAAATGACTGCCCCGTCTGGTTCCCCTACTACTTCTCAGATATGGTTTAGTGTGTTAAATCTGAAGGCCTGCTGTCTAGACCTCTGGCTCTTTCTATGGGTGTGCCACAGGGTTTGATTCTTGGGTTGACTCTATTCTCTCTACGCAGACAACACCATTTTATATACATCTGGCACTTCATTAAACAATGTGTCAATTAACTGGCAAAATAGCTTCAATGACATACCGCACTCACTCAGAAATCTTCTAACTGCTTCTGGATTCTGGTAAACCAAAATGCATGCTCTTCAACAGACTGCTGCCCACACCTGCCTGTCCGACTAGCATTACCAATCTGGATGGTTCTGCATGTCGACACCTACATATATCTAGGTATCTGGTTAGACTATTTATCTCCTCCAGACCCACATTATCCAGCTCAAATATAAAAATATATCCAGGATTTAAGGTCTCCTTCAATCATGCTGCCAAACACACCCTGTTGGAAATGACCACCCTGCCTATCCTAGACTTCAATGACATTATCTAGAGAACTGTCTCTAACTCTCTCCTCAGCAAATTAGATGTAGTCTACCACAGCGATGTCCATTTTGTCACCAAATCCCCATATAACACCCACTAGTGCAACCTTTATGCACTTTTTGGCTAGCCCTTATTATAGACTCAATGCCAAACTCACTGGTATCAACTAATCTATCAGTCCCTGCTAGGTATCTTGTCTTTGTAGATTTATGCCCAGTATCTCTGTCACGCTACCTTGCATATTTACACATATGCCCAGTTAATTTTGCACACTAAAATATCATGGTTATGCTTCAGTGATAATAATCCATTGTTATTGCTCTGCCACATCTGTACGTGTACAGGTCATTCCTGTTATGCGGTAACATTTCTGTCCCCATTAATAAAATGTGTTAAATATTTATATCAAATGGCTTAAATTATAGATGTACGTCAAATAAACACAGAAAAATGCACATAAAATAACTTATTTGTTATTTTCTTACCTTTATTTTGGTACATGCACTCCATTATACTATGTCTCCAAGTGCAAAGTAATCAACTTCCACTATAAGAACTACAAGCCATTAAATGGTAAAATATTCTTGAATTATTTTATAGACCATGTTAAACTCTCTCTAATCATACATACATACCAGGGGAATCTATATTTATTCTTCTAAAATGTCATCCTTCACTGTGTGTCCCTGAAGTCATTTTCTACACTGTTAGTTTGACATTTTTGCCTTTCCCCCAAAAAAAGACTACAATTCCATTGAGATAAGTTTCAGGAAGTGATGTCATTATTTTAAAATATCAATATATTTTCAGTAAGGGATAACAACAGGACTATGTGGTCACAATCACAAAATAAGCCATTTAAAGAAGAGGGTTCTTGTATCACTCTGAAAGGGCTTATTCCAGAATAGTGACCGCATGGTCATACATTATCCTGCTTATTCCATGGCTACTTACCAACACCATGGAATAAGTACTTTACTTTTGTTTTGCAGGAGGCCCGGGGAAAGTCAAAGAACTCATAGTCAGGATCGAACTTGTGACTATCATGACATGGACTGTCCTGCAATAGAGCAAATTCGCTCACTTCGCCCCCCCTGGAATAAGTACATTTATTAAAATTGTACTGATGGAAAAATAATACTAGTTGTGGTGTGTTTTGGGTGGTGTGCTATTGGGTTGCCACCAAACATAATGCCCACAGTTCAATCCATAACATTAAATCTTGGTCTCATCTGACCATAAAACCTTTTGCCACATGGCAATCTAATCTTCCAAGTGTTTTTTTGCAAAGCGCAAACGAGGCTCCGTGTGGCCCTTTTTCAGAAGAGGCTTCTTTCTTGCCACCCTGCTATACAGGCCAGCTTTTTGTAAAGCTTGTGAGATTGGTCGGTCTGTACATGTGACAACAAACTCAGCCATAAGGACTTGTAAGTCCTTCAAAGTTGCCATTGGTGTCCTGGCTAAGTCATCCAGTTTGGAGGGACGGCCTTTTCTAGGCAAGGTGTTTGTGGTGCCACATGCTTTCCACTTCTTAATAATGCTCTAGGCCCGGTTCCCTAAAACGTTCTTATCGCTAAGTAGTTCTTAACCTATTCCTTAACCTATAGGTTAAGAACTACTTAGCGATAAGAACGTTTTGGGGAACCGGGCCCTGAACAATACTCAGGGATGGCTGAAGCATTTGAAATCTTTTTTATACTTCTATCTTGTGTCTTGCTACAACTTTGTCCTGGAGCCCTTTTGAAAGCACCTTTCCAACCAATTCAAAGGGGGTACAATATTGAGAAAGGTTTGAGAAACACTGCTCCAAGGGGCTGATCACTCATCCAAACCAGGTATTTCACTAATTACATTTTAATAATTGATCTGAATTTTGTAAATGTTATTTTAACTTTGATGTTGAGGGTTCTAATGTTTAAATACAGCTAGCAAGTTAGATTTAAATTATTTCCATTTCCAGGATTTAATAATGGAACAAAAGTTAAGGATGGTGGGGTATGATGATTTTCTATAGGCACCCAATACAGTTTTTATTAAGCAGTAGTATTTGCTGAGAATCTATTCAACATTTTCCTCCATATCTAACAGTCACTTATTGGTGGTAGGTTCCACCCTGTTAGGCTCCATTCCACCCTGTTAGACATTTTAATAAAATGACAACAATCTGAAATGTTTTCCATGTTTTTGTGTTAATTTGAAAAGATGGAGAGGATTAATTGCCCACATTGTTTTTGACCAATATCTTTTCCTGACTAAACACGTCACTAATCTGATATAAAGCTAAAAACATAAAAAATCTCTACCCATACTTATTTTACCTACATTTTTACCTTTTTATACGCAATTTTGAATCTCAGTAGTCTTTAAAATGATATTCAGGAGAAAAAAGGTTTTCAGTAGTTTAATACATTGAAAACTACACTGCTGAAAAAAATGAAAGGAACACTCAGATCACACATTGGGTCTCGATGAATGACACATACTAAAGATCAAAATCCTTACTGCACATTGTGTAATTCATTGAGAATATAATGAAGTAACAATTGTCAATGGAAATCACCAACTGATTGAGGACTGGATTCAAACTGACATGGAATAAAAACTAAACTAAACAACTTGTGTGAATTTCATCACAGCAACTCATAATGTGACTCAGCAGTGTGTATGGCCCCCACGTGCCTGTATGCAATCCCGACAACGACTAGGCATGCTCCAGATGAGATATCTGAAGAAGTCCATCAGTGCCTTTGTCATTGAGGAACTGCCCACAAACATTGGCCACATGAGGCCAGGCATTGTCCGGCACCAGGAGAAACACAGAGCCCACTACAACAGCATAAGGTCTGACAGTAAGTCTGAGGATTTCATCCTGGTACCTAACAACAGTCAGGGTACAGTTGGCTAACAGGTGGAGGTCTGTTTCAACGTTCCTAGAATATGCCTCCCCAGACCATCAATGACCCACTGCCAAACTGGTCATGCTGGAGGTAATTTTGTAGGGCTCTGGCAGTGCTCGTTCTGTTCCTCCTCGCACAAAGGAGCAGATACCGGTCCTGCTGCTGGTTTGATGCCCTTTTACAGCCCTGTCCATGTCTCCTTGGGTAAAGGCCCATCTCCTGGTTTCTCCTCCATGCTCTTGAGACTACTGGGTAACCAGTGTTGGTCACGTTACTTTAAAAAAGTTATTAGTTATAGTTACTAGTTACTTCTCACAAAGAGTAACTGAGTTAGTAACTGAGTTACATCATTATAAAAGTAACTAATTACCAGGGAAAGTAACTATTGCGTTACTTAAAAAATTAAATGTCAAATAACTTGGAAGATACAAATATTAAATATGTTAAATGAATGAAATGGACACTAAATAGAATCAATTAGTAGTCTGAGTCTGAGTTACAAGAGTTTGCGGTGGTGGAGAAAAATCTAGTTTAAGTTGCTTTGATGTCATGGCTCCATCTCTTTTGGTAGCGGAGCTCACGTTATCAGCTGCATTCTTGGCCACTAGTTAGTGGCGGCATGTGACAATGTGAGGTGCTTCATTAGATTCCAATTACTTGCCACCGACGTGGAGAGTGTC
>JACXGM010012586.1:0-11047 GCA_016801145.1 Umbra pygmaea | reverse complement strand
CTTACATAAACATTCTTGCCTTTCACCTCAACGAGGGAAAAGTAGTGCTTATTATACTTACAGTTCGCGAAAGCTACCTTTGAACACGTAGAACTTCCCATCGCTCTGAATCCTGTGTGTGCGACTGTCTGTGGCTGTGCATGTGTGTGAACTGAAAAGTGAACACCCGCCCTACTCTGCCTCTGGTTGGTTGGCAAACGAAGGAAATGTACTCAAAGCCAATCATCATCATTTGTGGTTGTCTACCACTCCCCGACACACACACACAAACACACACACCAGAGAAAAACTTTGCAGTTCCTGCCGAGAGAAAGCAACAGATTGATTGAAAACCGCTTCATTGAGCTCAATTAAAGTAACGCCGCAATTGTATTGTCAGTAACGGTGTTGTAACGGGGAAAAAAGTAATTTGTTTGATTACTCGTTACTGAAAAACATAACGCCGTTAGTAACTCTGTTTATTTATAACGCCGTTATTCCCATCACTGTGGGTAACACAGCAAACCTTCTTGTGATGGTACGTATGGATGTGCCATCCTGGAGGAGCTGGAGTACCTGTGCAACCTGAATGGGCTGCAGGTACCGCCTCATGCTACCATTCGTGACAAGGACACAAGCAAAATGTGAAAAAAAATGTCAAGAAGGATAAGGAGAGAACAATTTTCTGTGGCCACCACCTGCAAAACAATTCCCTTCTTGGGGATTTTCTTACTGTTGCCTCTCCAGCGCACCTGTTGTCACTTTTATTTCCACCAAAACAGGTGACATTGATTCACAATCGCTTATGCTTCCCAACTGGAAGGATTTATATCCGTGAAGGTTAATTGACTTGGTGTTATACTTGGAATATATGTAGTGTTCCTGTAGCAACGCAGGTGTTGTGGCATTGTTGGTGTTGGAAGATGAAAACCAGAATGCAGGATGAGGGTTCAAGATGTTTAATGAACACCCTTTTAAACATGCGGAAGCCCATAAAGGTTGGAGTAGTAGACAGAACATGTATATTGCAGCCGCACACTGGATAGATGTAAAGCTAGTATGCTCTGACGTGGCATAGACGCAGTTGCTGAATGTACAGAGCGTACGCCTGGCTAACAATATATTATAATTTCGGTACGACACTTAGTGGTGAAGGCACAATCATAAAAGCATCCTAAATGTCTGTCAGCTCCTTTTCAAACACAAGATGGTCCCAGACTTCTATGGAGTTATATTCCTATCTTTATTCAAGAGCACATTATTTCAAGCTGAAAGCCTTTCTCATAGATATTACGTTCAGATTTTGTAATAATTCCACTCAAAACCTTGCTCTCACACTCAAACTTTCAGCTTGGACTCAGATATGTTGTTGCTTGGATAGATTTCCTGCTCTCAACGTCAGCCTTTCTCCTCGCAATCAGGCTGCTACTTCGCGCTTGCAAATCTTCACACAGATTTTTTTCTGTGCTGTTGGTTTGTTTGTGTTACATTGCTATCAAAATTTCCCATTAAATAGAATGCCAGCTGTAGTGTTGACAAATGAAATGATCCCTGCCTGGTTGAGGGTGCGTTTGTTTTATTTTAGATCATCCCTTGCAGGCAGGTGCTGTACCTCCTTTCCTCCACTCCCGCCTTCCAGACGTAAAATATATGCTTCCTTTGCTTTGTTGCAACTTTCAAAATTCAAAAGTCGCAATAAAGCAAGGAAGTACATATTTAAAGTACATATGAAAAAAGAACATCTGGAAGGTGGGAGTGGAGAAGATGTGGAGGTACAGTACCCGCCTGCAAGGAATGTGCTAAAGTAACATGAACGCACCCACAACCGGGCAGGGATCATTTTCAATGGTCAACACTACAGCTGGCGTTCATAAAAGGGGGACATACACAATGTTAGGCAGGTTGACATAATGTTATGGCTGAGCCGTTGTACCACTTTACTGAAAAATAATTAAATTTTTTTCTCTCTTGACCAGTGGATTATATATGTTAAGGCTTTCCTACTTGTACATTCAAAATATGGAAAAACTTGATCAATTTACCTCAAAATGATTTTGTGGGAATACCTTGAAAAGTTGTGAGTACACAAAGGACACTTTTTGTTAGAAGCAAGATCAGTGCCAGCCAGGAAAAGTGTTGGGGGATATATTTTGGGAAATTTTGTGGCAATTACAGTGGGGAGACAAGTATTTCATACACTGCCGATTTTGCAGGTTTTCCTACTTTCAAAGCATGTAGAGGTCTGTAATTTTCATCGTAGGTACAAAAATCCAGAATATCACGTGATTTTTTAATATTTAATTTGCATTTTATTGCATGACATAAGTATTTGATCACCTACCAACCAGTAAGAATTCCAGCTGAACCTGTTTGAACTCGTTACCTGTATAAAAGACACCTGTTCACACACTCAATCAAACAGACTCCAACCTCTCCACAATGGCCAAGACCAGAGAGCTGTGTAAGGACATCAGGGATAAAATTGTAGACCTGCACAAGGCTGGGATGGGCTACAGGTCAATAGGCAAGCAGCTTGGTGAGAAGGCAACAACTGTTGGTGCAATCATTAGAAAATGGAAGAAGTTCAAGATGACGGTCAATCTCCCTCGGTCTGGGGCTCCATGCCAGATCTCACCTCGTGGGCATCAATGATCATGACGAAGGTGAGGGATCAGCTCAGAACTACATGGCAGGACCTGGTCAATGACTTGATCAGAGCTGGGACGACAGTCTCAATGAAAAACATTAGTAACACACTATGCCGTCATGGATTTAAATCCTGCAGCGCACAGAAGGTCCCCCTGCTCAAGCCAGCACATGTCCAGGCCCGTCTGAAGTTTGCCAATGACCATCTGGATGATCCAGAGGAGGAATGGGAGAAGGTCATGTGGTCTGATGAGACAAAAGTAGAGCTTTATGGTCTAAACTCCACTCGCCGTGTTTGGAGGAAGAAGAAGGATGAGTACAACCCCAAGAACACCATCCCAACTGTGAAGCATGGAGGTGGAAACATCATTCCTTGGGGATGTTTTACTGCATAGGGGACAGGACAATTACACCGTAATGAGGATGGATGGAGCCATGTATCACGAGATCTTGACCAACAACCTCCTTCCCTCATTAAGAGGATGGGTCGTGGCTGGGTATTCCAGCATGACATTGACCCGAAACACACAGCCAGGGCAATTAAGGATTGGCTCCGTAAGAAGCATCTCAAGGTCCTGGAGTGGCCTAGCCAGTCTCCAGACCTGAACACAATAGAAAATCTTTGGAGGGAGCTTAAAGTCTGTATTTCCCAGCGACAGCCCCAAAACCTGAAGGATCTGGAGAAAGTCTTTATGGAGGAGTGGGCCAAAATCCCTGCTGTAGTGTGTGCAAACCTGGTCAAGAACTACAGGAAACATATGATCTCTGTAATTGCAAACAAAGGTTTCTGTACCAAATATTGAGATTTGCTTTTCTGTTGTATCAAATACTTCCATCCATCCATTTTCTTCCGCTTATCCGGGATCAAGTCGCGGGGGCAGCAGCTCCAGCAGTGGACCCCAAACGTCCTTTTCCAGAGCCACATTAACCAGCTCCGACTGGGGGATCCTGAGGCGTTCCCAGGCCAGGTTGGAGGTATAATCGCCACCTAGTCCTGGGTCTTCCCCGAGGCCTCCTCCCAGCTGGACGTGCCGGGAACACCTCCCTAGGGAGGCGCCCAGGGGGCATCCTTAGCAGATGCCCAAACCACCTCAACTGGCTCCTTTCGACGCAAAGGAGCAGCGGCTCTACTCTGAGATCCTCTCGGATGACTGAGCTTCTCACCCTATCTCTAAGGGAGACGCCCGCCACCCTCCTGAGGAAACCCATTTCGGCCGCTTGTACCCTGGATCTCGTTCTTTTGGTCATGACCCAGCCTTCATGACCATAGGTGAAGGTAGGAACAAAAACTGCCCGGTAGATTGAGAGCTTTGCCTTCTGGCTCAGCTCTCTTTTCGTCACAACGGTGCGATATAATGAGTGTAATACCGCCCCCGCTGCGCCGATTCTCCGACCAATCTCCCGCTCCATTGTTCCCTCACTCGCGAACAAGACCCCAAGGTATTTGAACTCCTTCACTTGGGACTCATTCCCTACCTGGAGTAGGCACTCCATCTGTTTCCTGCTGAGAACCATGGCCTCAGATTTAGAGGTGCTGATCCTCATCCCAGCCGCTTCACACTCGGCTGTGAACCAATCCAGTGAGTGCTGAAGGTCACAGGCCGATGATGCCATCAGGACCACATCATCTGCAATAAGCAGCGATGAGATCCTCAGCCCACCGAACTACAACCCATCCCCACCCCGACTACGCCTCGATATCCTGTCCATAACTACTACAAACAGGATTGGTGACAAAGCGCAGCCCTGGTGGAGACCAACCCTCACATGAAACGAGTCCGCCTTACTGCCGAGAACCCGGACACAGCTCTCGCTTTGGTTATACAGAGATTGGATGGCCCTAAGAAGGGACCCCCTCACCCCATACTCCCACAGCACCTCCCACAGTATCTCCTGGGGGACCCGGTCATATGCCAAATCCACAAAACATGTAGACAGGATGGGCATACCCAGGTAAAAAAAAGTATATTTAAATGTACTTGAAATGTATTTTATTTATCCTAAATATACTTCTAATATATTATTTTGTTATGTATATTTTGAAAGTATACTTCAAATATACTTAAATATATTAAATACATACTTATGGTTAAACATAAGTATACTAGAAGTATAATACTGGAGTATAATTTAAATATACTTTTTTTTTACTTGGGTACTCCCAGGCCCCCTCCAGGATCCTTGCGAGAGTAAAGATCTGGTCCGTTGTTCCACGACCAGGACGGAATCCACATTGTTCCTCTTCAACCTGAGGTTCGACTATCGTCCGAACCCTCCTTTCCAGCACCTTAGAGTAGACTTTACCAGGGAGGCTGAAAAGTGTGATAACCCTGTAATTGGCACACACCCTCTGGTCCCCCTTTCTTGAACAGGGGAACCACCACCCCAGTCTGCCACTCCTTTGGCACTGTCCCAGACTTCCATGCAATGTTGAAGAGGCGTGTCAGCCAAGACGGCCCCTCCACACCCAGAGCTTTCAGCATTTCTGGACGGATCTCATCAATCCCTGGGGCTTTGCCACTGTGGAGTTGTTTGACTACCTCAGTGACTTCCACCAGGGAAATTGACGACAATCCCCCATCATCCTCTAGCTCTGACTCTAATATAGAGGGCATAGAATTAGGATTCAGGAGTTCCTCAAAGTGCTCCTTCCAACGCCCTATTACCTCCTCAGTTGAGGTCAACAAAGTCCCACCCTTACTGTATACAGCTTGGATGGTACCATGCTTCCCCCTTCTGAGGTGGCGGACGGTTTTCCAGAAGCACTTTGGTGCCGACCGAAAGTCCTTCTCCGTGTCTTCTCCAAACTTTTCCCACACCCGCTGCTTTGCCTCTTTCACGGCAGAGGCTGCAGCCCTTCGGGCCCTTCGGTACCCTGCAACTGCCTCTGGAGTCCTCTGGGATAACATATCCCGGAAAGACTCCTTCTTCAGTCGGACGGCTTCCCTGACCACCGGTGTCCACCACGGTGTCCGTGGGTTACCACCCCTTGAGGCACCCAAGACCCTAAGACCACAGCTCCCCACTGCAGCTTCAGCAATGGAGGTTTTGAACATTGTCCACTCGGGTTCAATGCCCCCAACCTCCACAGGGATGCACGAAAAGCTCCGCCGGAGGCATGAGTTGAAAGTCTGTCGGACAGGGGCCTCCTCCAGACGTTCCCAATACACCCGCACTACCTGTTTGGGTTTACCAGGTCTGTCCAGAGTCTTCCCCCACCCCCTGACCCAACTCACCACCAGATGGTGATCGGTTGACAGCTCCGCCCCTCTCTTCACCCGAGTGTCCAAAACATATGGCGTCAGATCAGATGAAACAATTATAAAATCGATCATTGACCTTCGGCCTAGGGAGTTCTGGTACCAAGTACACTTATGAGCATCCATATGTTCGAACATGGTGTTCGTAATAGACAATCCATGACTAGCACAGAAGTCCAACAACGAACAACCACTCGGGTTTAGATCAGGGAGGCCGTACTTCCCAATCACGCCTCTCCATGTCTCCATCATTGCCCATGTGCGCGTTGAAGTTTCCCAGCAGAACTATGGAATCCCCAACTGGAGCCCCTTACAGGACTCCATTCAAGGTCTCCAAGAAGGCCGAATACTCTGAACTCCTGTTTGGTGCATATGCACAAACCCGCAGGCGCAGGGAGGCGACCCTCTCGTCCACTGGGGTAAACTCCAACGTAGCGGCGCTCAGCCCTGACTTTCACTACCACCCATTTGGCAGCGCACCCGACCCCAGCGGTTCCTCCCACATGTGGTGGGCTCATGGGATGGAGAGGGAGGTGCCACGTTGCTTCTTCGGGCTGTGCCCGGCCGGGCTCCGTGGCAAACCCGGCCACCAGGTGCTCGCTGACGAGCCCTCCATCCAGGCCTGGCTCCAGACGGGGGACTCGGGCTTCCTCCGGGCAGGGTCACTCTACCTCTTCCTCGATTAGTCATTGGGGTTTTCTTGAACCATTCTTTGTCTGGCCCCTCACCTGAGACCACTTTGCCATGGGAGACCCTACCAGGAGCACAAAACTCCAGACAACCCAGCCCTCAGGTTCATAGGGACACACAAACCTCTCCACCACGTTAAGGTGATGGTTCCCGGAGAGGCGTATCAAATACTTGTCATGCAATAAAATGCAAATTCATTATTTAAAAATCATACAATGTGATTTTCTGGATTTTTGTTTTGGATTCCATCTCTCACAGTTGAAGTGTAACTATGATAAAAATGACAGACCTCTACATAAAGCAAAATCAGCACTGTATCAAATACTTGTTCTCCCCACTGTATGTGAAATGGAGAAGGAGGGTAGATATCCCCGGGTCTAGTTACCACATCTTACCCTAACTTTGTTGGCAACAAAAATATATGTTTTAAAAATAGTAAATTTTAGAAAATAGCATATTGGATCCAGGCTTAGGTAATGGTAAAAAATCAACACTTCACAATATCTAACTACCATAGCTTTCAA
The DNA here is from genome assembly GCA_016801145.1 of Umbra pygmaea. Lineage (NCBI taxonomy): Eukaryota > Metazoa > Chordata > Actinopteri > Esociformes > Umbridae > Umbra > Umbra pygmaea. The sequence goes on along the minus strand of JACXGM010012586.1, from coordinate 3,948 downwards.
TGCACATTATAGCCAAATTACATTGTCCTTCTATTTTCCCTGAGTTTCATGAAAACATAAAAAATCATAAAAGTTCCTACATTAACTCAATTGATATAAACACTCACCGGTCACTTCATTAGGTACACCTTGCTAGTATCGGGTTGGACAACCTTTTGCCTTCAGATATGCCTTACTTCTTAGATACAGTGCTGGAAACATTCCTCTGAGATTTTGGTCCATATTGATGTTATTGCATCAAGCAGTTGCTGCAGATTTGGTGTCTGCACATCCATGATTAGAATCTCCCATTCCACCACATCCCAAAGGTGCTGGATTGGATTGTGGAGGCCATTTGAGTACAGTAAACTCATTGTCATGTTTAAGAAACCAGTTTGAGATTATATGAACTATGTGAAACACCCTGTTATCCTGCTGGAAGTAGCATAAATGAAGACTCATTGGACCAGGCAATGTTTTTCAGAAAACGGTTATTATCCCACAGGAAACTGTAAATAGCCCCACTGCTACCCCACCAGGGTAAAATAGCATGAAGAACACAAGGGTACATATATACAAATATATCAAGATAAATAGATATCATTGATAAATAATTAGGAAAAAGTCAGTACACTATAGGCCTATGATCTTATTGTATACATAACATTTATAAGTTTAAGATCAGGAATGCCATCCCTCCCTGACATGAGGAGTTGTAGAGATTGATTGTCATTGGGATGAAGGATTTCCTGTGATGTTCCATTGAAGCCTTAACTGCTTCCAGTCTATTGCTAAAACCTCTTCTCTGTTGCACAAGCACATGATGGAGCGGGTGGGACACATTGTCCACGATGGAGAGGAGTTTGGCCTCCTTTCTGTAACAGACACAATATGGTCCAGCACCAACCCGAGGACAAAGCCAGCTATCTTTATAAGTTTATTAAGTCTATTGGCATCCGCAACCCTCACACCGCTGCCCTCACACCGCTGCCCTCACACCGCTGCCCCAGCTGACTGAAGTGTAGAAGATGTCACCAAAACATCCTCATTATTGTTCTACAGACATAAAACGACCATAGCCTCCGCAGGACATACAACTGCTTTTTCCTGTTGTTAGACAATGGGGGGACACCCAGTGTGGTCTTCTGCTGCTGTAGCCCATCTGCTTCAAGGTTCGACATGTTGTGAATTTAGAGATTCTCTTCTCCATACCTTGGTTGTAGCAAGTGGTTATTTGAATCACTGTGGCCTTTCTATCAAATAATCCACCACTCGCACTGAAAAGTGTTAAAATTAAAATGTATTTTTTAATCTTTAAATGCATATCTTTGTGTTGCCGTGAAACAAAACAAAAAAGCTGTGAAAAGTAAAGAATTCTTGCATATTCCATAAAGACATTCCAAATTGGCCTAGGCAATATTATTGATATCCTTTAGAAGTTATATGAAATAATTGTATTGTAGGAGTGCCTGAATCAACATGTAGGTGGATCACAAACTTCCTGTCCAACTGGAGGCAGAATGTGAAGCTGGAGAAACATTTCTCTGAACCAACAGCACCGGTTCCCCTCAAGGCTGCGTCCTATCACCCCTACTCTTCTTCCTGTCCACCAACTAATGGATATCCAGTCACAACTCGGTCAAACTCATAGTTTTGCAGGTGGCACCACCCTCATATGATTAGTTTTAATGGAGACGAATCTGCCTACAGGTTGGAGATTGAACATCTGCTGTCCTGGTGCAGCCTGAACAACCAGGAGCTCAGTGACCTAAACACAGTGTAGATGGTAATGAACCTCAGGAGAAGCCCAGCTGCCCTTTCCCCCTTTGCCCTGTGTGGCTCCCCAGTTAACTCTGTGGAGTCATTCCACTTCCTGTGCACCACCGTTGCCCGGGCCCTCAAGTGGGAGCTGAACATCAACTCCCTCACAGAAAAAGCACAACAGATGATATACTTCCTGCAGTAGCTGAAAAAGTTCAACCTGCCAAAGACTGACACTACCATCATAGAGTCCATCCTAACCTCCTCCATCATCTGGTACCCTGCAGCCTCCGCCAAGGACAAGGGGAGGCTGCAGCGCATCATGCCTCTGTTACAAGACTTACACGCCTCCAGATCCAGGAGCAGCAAAGATTAGAGCCGAGCCCTCTAACCCCAGAAATTGACTATTCAGAACTGTTTCAGGCAGTTAGGGTGAGGTCTATCAACACCAAGACCTCCTGCCACAAGAGGCACATATATCTATAATTTGTCTCTATTTTATACCTAAATCGCTTGAAGTAGGTCTAATTATTTTACTATCTCGCTCATGAGGCAGCTCGCTCACTTAGGGAGAGCAGGGTTGAGATAGCGCGTGAGTAAATGGATCTGTCCCGCTATTCGTGAGATACGTTTGTGAAGTGAGTATTTGTGTAAAATCAAATGGTCTTTCAGATTGAAAACTCATTAAAAGGGAAGTTCAATTGCTTTTTGTCCATACAATTTTGTATAACAAAAGTCAGCTGCATGTTTTCCAAACACTTCTCTGTTAATAAGGAGAATGCCAGGTCGTGCTTTTTCATGATCTCAGTCTGGTCTGTCAGGTGGCGGTCAAATTGTCTAAATAATAATGCTCTATAAATGCATTTTCAATCAGTGGATGATGTCAGATTAAGAATATATTATTGATAGAGCCATGATATGCTATTATGAATTAATAAGTCTGCATTGACAACCTGGATGTGCCCTCTCCCCAGCAAAACCAATTAACACCAAAATGGAGTTCAAACCTAAACAGTCAGCAATTAATTGAAAACAAAGTAAAATGTATTCCTTATGGTCAATGGTTATTTCTGATCTCATTTACCTGGACATAGGTTTTATTAAGAACTTCCCAAAACGGATGAACCCAGCCTTGTAGCCTACTTTTACTTTGGACTTTTTACAATGCTGAAAATTTGACATAATGTGTTAGAGAAATATTAACACACTAATTGTGCAGTCCCTTATTCATAGTTTTAAGAGTATGTTGATTTGTCTATGTCTCATTGGGGATTAGGCGTAGAACATTGAGATCATAAAATGTTGTTTGGTTTTCTCCTATTAAACCAACACTTGTGGCATTGAGTTGGAAGAAATCTGTGCATGAACGCAATTCATGTCAGCACCTCCATGCATTGAGCTGGTGCCCTCTTAGCACCTCCAGTGAAAAATGCCCGGTGCCGCCGCTGATGGCATTTAACATATAATTAATAGAGTGTTGAAGATTTACGTATACTATATACAGTTGTAATAAAAATGATTAAACCTCCATTGCAAATCAGGTTTATTGTTAAAATGTACAGACTGTCAGCTGTTTGCAATAAACACATCAAACAAAAGCAATTGAATTACATAAACACAGCGAATGCTTCAAGTGGTTTCCCCAAATACAACTGCAAATGCAACTGATAATAACTTCTCCAGTCTCAAAAGTATTCAACCCCTTCATCGCAAGCAGCTTTAGAACTTAGTAGTTGGCCTGGCAAACTCGATTCATTTTAATGACTCGGGTTATTCTGAGTCACTCACTAAACTGATCCAGGTTGTGCGAGTTACTTGAGTCGCTTGAGTCACTTAAGTCACTTGACTCAGTATTACTAAATCTCCAAGGAAACTCAGTGCTAGCCCATTCTCTCTAACCACTAACGTAGTAGGAAGTTCTGTGGATTCACACAGTGCAGACTCACTATTTCAGAGTGTAGTAACAAGCAGTTATTTTAAAAAGGCACACATGAAAAAAGAAACACAACATAGGCAATGTCATAATAGATGAAAAAAAATGCTTAGTGTGCTAATAATTTAGAAAGTGACCAAAAATACAAAAAATGCTAAATGCATACCTGCAAACTAGTCGCTTTTCGGCGAAAATCGCCGTTTTGAATGGGAAAATGTCATCCACATGAATCGTGTAGATTAGAAGAGTTTTTATTGGGGGGGGGGGGGGGGGGG
>JACXGM010012585.1:0-23851 GCA_016801145.1 Umbra pygmaea | reverse complement strand
AATAAACGAACGCAGCAATATCTTCAAACTCAATGTCACTGCCCTCGCTGTCAAAATCCTCTGTCGTACTAGTTTATTTTCAAAAATAAACGCACATGTATTTCTAATTGATTGACGTTATTTTTAGCAAACCACGGTACATTTAGATGGTCACGTCGTCTTTAAAAAATCAACAAGACCCATCGCATGTTTATTTGAAACAATGACAGTATGTTATATGCTTCACGAGTCATAAAAAGGATGACAAATACAAAATGCTGCGTCGCGCAGCAGCCGGCAGGAGACGTAATGTTGCGCCGCGCAGCATCCAGCACCAATTGTGCAATGTTGTGACAGCTAGATGCTGTGATGGCTGACAATTAATGTCTAGTAATTTGTTTTAACACAGCTGTTGTCATTTAAACAGTGGCAGAAAATAGATGGCCTTAATGTTTCCATCACCTGTGCAGGTTGTGTGTGTGTGTGTGTGTGTGTGTGTGTGTGTGTGTGTGTGTGTGTGTGTGTGTGTGTGTGGTGTGGCTGCCTGTCCATGCCTGCATGAATAAACTATGGATAATGCAGTACATGCAGTGTCTAAAACTGATAACAGGTTGGGTGTTAAGGTACAGGGATGAAACATTTACCATGACAGAGGCAGGAGGTGAACACACAGGGCTAGAATATAAACATCCATATGTGTGACCAAATACAACGCAGATAAGTGTGCCTACAAAGTGTGTGTGTGTGGGGGGGGGGGGGGTTCATTCACTGGGCCAGGAAAAGCCAGGAGGCAAAGAAAGGCTAAGGAAGAGTAGGATGGAAAGACAAAGAAAACAAGCAAGCAAAAAGGCATTCAGAAAGATAGACAGACAAACACATGAATAGACAAGCAGTCAGACAAACCAGTGCTGGATCCAGCTCCTCGTTCAGCATAGCCTCATTCTTGATCAGTGCGACCCGCTGGGCAAAGCGACATGTAGAGATGGATTCCTTTTGAAAAGCAAGTAAGAGAGGGTAGAAAAGCAACATACTCCGCATTACTTTATCATTGATGGTAAATATTTATCCTTTACATTTCCTAATTTTCACATCACAAACTAAACACCTTGCCAGTGTTTGATATGCTTTGAATTCATAAAAAAAAATCTGAAAAGTCTACCTATTTAGATGGAAATTCTAAACCTATGTGGTAAATGTGTTAATAGCGAGAATAAGAGTGTTCTCAAACTTTCTTAATAATTAAAATAATTAATATTTTTCAGTTTTCTTTATACAATCAGATCGCTACTGCAGTATAAAATTCATGCAAAGCCTTGGTTGAAATATTGGCATTGACAAAAAAGCATGATTTTACTATTTTAATTTACAGTCACAAAACAATGACTTCATTTTTATTCTGAAATTATCAACACCATCTAGGTAAATAGAAAAACTGTCCAAGGAAAGCTTTAAATCTGAATTTTGTCATTTTGTTGACATTTTTTTACATCTTGTAAAGCATTACAGTGTAGTTTTGCCAGTAGATGAAGCAGAGGATTTTCCCATGTTGATTCATCACCACCACTCGCCATTTTAGGTCTAGGTCTCCTACTCGTGTTATGGTCAAAGTTGGAAGAATAATTACAATGTTGATTACAATGTTGATTACGATGTGTACAAAGGCTCAGAAAAGATTGATTTAGATTTTTTGAAAAATAATAAAAAATACAGTAGCTGGGGTTCCGTGATGCATAGTGAGCTAAGTCGCTGCATTGCCGGACAGTTTACATCATGACAGTCAGTGGTTCGAGCCTGACTATGGGTTCTCTAACTCTCCCCGGACCTCCTGCAAATTGGAATAGCAGTGCCAGGGATTTGGTTTAGATAAATCAGATTATCTATCATGCCACGTCGCTCTCCAGCAGATTGGGCACCTATAAATTAAATTGCAGAAGTATAGTTTGTGAATGCAATAATCTTGTGCATGATCTGACTAAAGGCTTCCATGTTGGATGAGCAGGTTGATTTTAACGTAAAAAACAACCAACTGACAGCAAAGGTAAAAAAAGAAATACAGAAAAGTTCAAATCAAATTAATTGTTCTTGCTAACCAATCAGGGTGGGAAATTATGCAAGTGCTTTTTGACAGTGCGCGCTGCATACCATCGCTTAGCCTAATCTCCAGCCACTGTGGTGATTGAATTATAAAACATATAATAATTTATATTATAAAACATATAATAAATTATATTAAGTGTTATTTCTTCAAGCATTTCTTGTCTGGGATTTAACAAAAATGTTTGACAAAAGTTTGTCTAGGTGCATATAAAAAGTGGAGCTAGTCAGTGAGAAATCCATCCTGCGGTGTCATAGACAGTGCAGTGCAGTACAGACAAAACAATGTTTAATAGCTCCTCAGAATTAGGAGCCCTTCTGCTGGGTCAGCACCAGTAGGCTAGACGGAATGAATGTAGAGAATATCGAGGGCAAAACGTGTTTAGTTATGAAAATTAGGAATATGATATGAACATTAAATATTATTATCTGTGATTTGAAAAGTTTAAAAAGTAGTCAAGTACTACTATTGTGTATGGTTCCATTGCCGAAGACACATCTACTTGTATATTTTAAGTGAGCTAATATAGCCAGTGCTTAGATTATTTTATTATTAATCTCAGACAGGTTTTTTAAACAAATTATTATAAAATGAATTTACTAAAGTAAAACTAAATGCTGATTCAGCCAATATTGTGGCATAAGTTACAGTGCCTTGCGAAAGTATTTGGCCCCGTTGAACATTTCGACCTTTTGCCACATTTCAGGCTTCAAACATAAAGATATAAAACTGTATGTTTTTGTGAAGAAGCAACAACAAGTGGGACACAATCATGAAGTGGAATGAAATTTATTGGATATTTCAAACTTTTTAACAAATAAATACTGACAAATTGGGCGAGCAAAATTATTCAGCCCCTTTAACTTCAGTGCAGCGAACTCTCTCCAGAAGTTCAGTGAGGATCTCTGAATGATCCAATGTTGACCTAAATGACTAATGATGATGAATAGAATCCATCTGTGTGTAATCAAGTCTCTGTATAAATGCACCTGCTCTGTGATAGTCTCAGAGGTCAGTTGAAAGCACATGAGAGCATCATGAAGAACAAGGAACACACCAGGCAGGTCGGAGATGCTGTTGAGGAGAAGTTCAAAGCCGGATTTGGATACAGAAAGATTTCCCAAGCTTTAAACATACCAAGGAGCACTGTGCAAGCGATAATATTGAAATGGAAGGAGTATCAGACCACTGCAAATCTACCAAGACCCGGCCGTCCCTCTAAACGTTCAGCTCATACAAGGTGAAGACTGATCAGAGATGCAGCCAAGAGGCCCATGATCACTCTGGATGAACTGGAGAGATATACAGCTGAGGTGGGCGAGTCTGTCCATAGGACAACCATCAGTCGTATACTGCACAAATCTGGCCTTTATGGAAGAGTGGCAAAAAGAAAGCCATTTCTGAAAGATATCCATAAAGTGTTGTTTAAAGTTTGCCACAAGCCACCTGGGAGACACACCAAACATGTGGAAGAAGGTGCTCTGGTCAGATGAAACCAAAATGGAACTTTTTGGCAACAATGCAAAACGTTATGTTTGGCGTAAAAGCAACACAGCTCAGCACCCTGAACACACCATCCCCACTGTCAAACATGGTGGTGGCAGCACCATGGTTTGGGCCTGCTTCTCTTCAGCAGGGACAGGGAAGATGGCTAAAATTGATGGGAAGATGGATGGAGCCAAATACAGGACCATTCTGGAAGAAAACTTGATGGAGTCTGCAAAAGACCTGAGACTGGGACGGAGATTTGTCTTCAAACAAGACAATGATCCAAAACATGAAGCAATATCTACAATGGAATGGTTCACAAATAAACATATCCAGGTGTTAGAATGGCCAAGTCAAAGTCCAGACCTAAATCCAATCGAGAATCTGTGGAAAGAACTGAAAACTGCTGTTCACAAACGCTCTCCATCCAACCTCACTGAGCTTGGGCTGTTTTGCAAGAAGGAATGGGCAAAAATGTCCGTCTCTCGATGTGCAAAACTGATAGAGACATACCCTAAGCGACTTACAGCTGTAATCGCAGCAAAAGGTGGCGCTACAAAGTATTAACTTATTTTTTGCACGCCCAATTTTTCAGTTTTTTATTTGTTAAAAAAGTGTGAAATATCCAATAAATTTCGTTCCACTTCATGATTGTGTCCCACTTGTTGTTGATTCTTCACAAAAAATTACAGTTTCATATCTTTATGTTTGAAGCCTGAAATGTGGCAAAAGGTCGAAAAGTTCAAGGGGGCCAAATACTTTCGCAAGGCACTGTAAGTGTTAGAATCTATGTATTGCACCTCTTAAATGTGAAATAGTGTCTAGTAAAATATGGGCATCAGCCAGTGTGGAAGATAAGGTCCTCCTGAATGGTACAGTAAGGTAAAAAATAACTTTTGTCTTTGCTGAAAGATGTCACTGCAATTAGCTTCACTACAGACCTACAGACTACAGACAGAAGATTTACATTACATAGCATTAAAACACTGGTATAGGATCGATACTCTCTATCCAAACTTACATTTCATTACTACAATCAGTATTGGCAGAGAAAAAGTTGTATCAGCTCCTACGGGCAGAATGTGGTTTGGCGTTGTCCTGCTGGAAAATGCAGGTAGGTCAAAACTCTATCATGGTATGTGGATGTGTCAGTGCCCATGCAATGGGTAACTTGTACATCTGTGAGGGCACCATTAATGCAGAAAGATATATACACATTTTGGAGCAACATATGCTGCCATCTAGAAATCGTCTTTCCCAGGGACATCACTGCATTTTCCAGCAGGACAATGCCAAACCACATTCTGCCCAGATTACAAGTGCATAGTTGCATGAGCAGAGAGTGCGGGTGCTAGCATGGACTGCCTGCACTCCTGATCCCTTTCCCTCTGAGAATGTGTAGCGCATTATGAAGTGCAAAATAAGGCAACGAAGGCCCTATACAGTTGCGCAGCTGAGGACATGCCTAATGGACGAATGAGGAAAATTCTGCTTAAGTGTTATTATACGAAAAGGTGATGTTACACAGTGGTAAACAGTTTACTGTCGCAACTGTCTTGATGTGTGTTCCAGTCAGATTTAAAATGAGTGTATACTTTCAAAAATCTATTATTTTCCCAAAGTAAAATATCACAAAACATGTTAATAATGTGTTTTCAATATAGTACATGGTGAACAGAATTTTCAAATGACTAATTTTATTAGTTTTCTTCCATACTGTCAACTTATTCGGAATTAGGTTTGTACAAACTCATGTTCTGGGCTTTTGGCGGTTCTAGTGTTAACAAGTATTACATGTTTACATGTTTTTTCTCTCCATATATACAATTTAAAGTCCAAATGTTTGACTTATTTGAATTATGTATTACAAGGTAAAGTCTGTCATATTTACATCCACATTTCTTTTTTCCACAGACACAGTGGCGATCATGGTGGTCATGCAGTTTCCTCCTAGGCTGTCTCGCAACACTGACGTCATCATGGAGTTCCGGTACGGAATATGTGTGCGGTTCTTCTCTGCAAGAGCAATGATAACCTGGTTCAGAGAAAAACAGGAAAAAAGGGGAGAAAGCAAAAATACAGGCAAGAGGAAGAGGATATTGATCAGATTTTTGTGGCATTTAATTAATTGGAGGATAATTTAACAATAATATACTGCACTGACAATATTTCACCTTTTTAAAGCTCTTAATAAACAACAATTCAATAAGGGTATGTAGACCTTTGATATCAACCATGTTAGTGGGCTGAGTCTGACAATTGAATTTGAGGAACAATTAAGACCTGGGTTGGTTTAACAGCCTTGTATAACTCTGCAGCATGGGTTTGACTCTGGTCTTTCCACCTCACTGGGGTGGTTGGTTGGGAGGGTAGATATTGTTATATATTGTTTTGTGTATATATTTTAGGTTATCGTATCTCTTGTACAAAACAGTTTGTTACTTTCATTAAAAAAGTTTAACTATTTAAACATTACTTAAAAAACATGTTGATGCATTTGGTGGTCATGCAATGGTCATTTTTAAATTGATTCTAAATGTTTATTCATTTATTTTCCATTTTTGCCCCTCCCAATTCACACTAGCCCTGCCTTGTCGGCAGCTCCACAACTCCTTGGACAGATGCAGGGTGGCAAGGGGACGCACATGATTCGTCCAACCACGTCACAGAGCCACAGATTGTATTCACACTGCTCATCCAACTAGGAATATGCTTATATTTACACATGCCCGATCTGCACACAAGAAGTCACTGGAGAGTAACATGACATGGTATATAATAAAAATCATCTATCCCAAATCCAGGGCAGCGCTATGCCAGCGCGCTTCCAGGGATTTGGGATAGATAAATTGGTTTATCTACCATGCCATGTTGCTTTCCTGATCAGGCATGTGAAAATTCAATCACCGAAGTATACTTGGGGAGCATAATCATCCCGTACATGAGCTGAATAAAGGCTTCTGTGTTGGATGAGCAGTGCGAAAAGAATCAGCCGACTCGGCAACATGTGGTTGGAAGAACCATGTGAGCCCCTCTTACAATCCCGCATATGTCCAAGGAGTTGCAGAGCTGCCGACAGGGCATGGTCAGTGGGAATTAGGAGGGGAGAAAAATGGGGGGAAAAAAATGCTTCTTATCTTTGCTCTCCCCCGGATATGACCTTTATTCCACCCATTGATAAAAAGCCCATGTGACATATGAACTCTAACCTGTTCCAGATAGTGCAGCGACAGGTTGATGTACTTGGCCTCATTGAGTTGCTGCCCAACCACGCCCATCTTTCCCACCCGCTCCGAGCCGGCCAAGTCCACAAGGTGCAACTTGGAGCGTCTCACAGTGGCTGAGCCGGGCTCACGGCCACACACATGCACGGTGAAGATGCAGTGGGAGCGTGTTGATGCCTGGTTCATAGGGGTCTAGGGAGAAAAGTAAAGGGACATGATATTGCATATCCACTGTAAGTATTGACAGGAGGGTTAAGAGAAAACAGCTAAATTGAGGTTAACGTTAATGCAAATGTGAATCAGTTCTCAATTGACAGGACCTGTGACAGTGCCCACAATTTGCATCTAGGCCTTATCTTCAATCATTTCTGAAACGAGATCTACTATAGAAAAACATTGAAAACATTAAATTACTTTAATGTTGCTAGATGAAATGCAAGAGCTAACAAAGTGATAGGACTTAAGCAATACCCTAATCACTCCAGTGATCAGGCAGCCCAGTGCACCTCTCCACTTTAAACCGTTTGGGTTAGGGTTGACCTTGTGGGGAAATTGACAACTACCTCTGATTTGCCAGAGGTTGATATTGGTTTTACCTTAAATTGTACATTATTTCCTCTAAAACAACTCTACTTCAGGGGAAAAAATAAAAAGTATTTGAGGCGGTATATTTTCCCTTCTCTAATATGGTTAAAATGAAGGAAAGTACAGATGGTGAAGTGATAAAGTGCTCATCAAGGGGAGGGGCTGCCCTTAGGTGTACCGCACCATAGCGAAAGCAAGTGAATAAAATTTCGGTGGCAGTTTAAATAAAAAGCAATACAAATAATGGCCACCAAGTAGCTACGGGGAGCGAAAATCATCCTAACCCCTCAGTCACACAAGAAGTCTATTTCATGCAAATGCTGAGGGATGCGACAAAGCGACTGCCAATTAGAGTGAAGGCAGCGTGACGTTTACGTTGGTTGCTCAAGTGGAAGAAAATATTTCAAGTTTGCCGAAACGCATCGTATTTCGTATATATCTGATATGTTTTGCATTTTATCTCATATATTTTGTAACTTCTATTGAGAAATACATACTTTTAAATCTAAAAACGTTCTCTAAAATCGTTCTTGTGACTTGACAATAGCTCTGAAGTGACTTGTAAGACCTGTTGCAGATACTAGGCAACAGCATGCTAGTATCAATACAGAAACATCCACCAAGTGAGTGCGTGTCGCTGTCTTTTGTCGCTCGTGTGACTGTAGGGTAAGCATTTCACCTGGTTAATCAACTCTACTGTACTGCAGACAACCGGGCATTTCTTTATCATTAAAACAACTCAGTTGTGAAGTTAAATATAGCACTGTAAGAAATTATATACAACTAATTGTCCCATCTCAACTGCCTTTTTATTTTAAAATTCCTTCTAGTGCGCCTACGGTCTACGTTGCATACCTATAAAGCAACAATATTCCACACTGCTTCAATGGCGTAAGTTGTATGTTCCTCATGCCCTACGGAGGCTGTTTTTTACATTATTACTTTGTATATGTGACTACATGTAATCAAATTACGTAACTATATAACAATAACTCATTATATTGACAAAAGACGTTGCATTACAGTTTTTCAATGTTTTACTTTGGGGAACGTTTTGAAATACAGTAGGGTAAAGCTTCTTTCAAATTTTATTTGAAAGTTGTTGATAGAACTATAGCCTACTTCAAATTAATAGACTATGATCGTGAGTTAGGCCTATACGAGGAGGCAGAACAAAAGATGAGCAGGATGTACCCTAAAATATATTACATAATCAATCTACTGGGTTTGCAGGAAATAAAAGACAGAAATCTATCTATTTTCTTGAATGATCAGTTAGAAAGGAATGTGTAGGCCTATGCTATCTTGTATGATCAGCTACAACATTTGTGTGGGGGTTTTCATTGAGATAAACCGGTCCATGGGCAAACGATAATGAATTGAATAAAACCGTCATTGACCACAAAAAATGCTGCTAACCAGAAATAAATAGACTTGAAATGGAAAAAATATGTGAGGACTGTACATAATATGGGGGACTGTACATAGAACAATTCTAAAATTCACACTGCACAGTGCATTTATTGTTTTTGTTATTAAAGCTGTCTCTAACGCTGCATGTGTTATGCTTCTATTGACCAGGAGTTATATGAGGATGCAGAAAGAAACAGCCCCACAGCCCTACTTTCTAATTGTGCAACATGTAATCTGTATAAGTTAGTTGAAAATCTTTTTCACCTTCTACATTAACTAAATTAAACAGAAAGAAAAGTATAACTGGTTTATCTGTGAATTAAGTACATGTGGTGGATTTTCATTCTATAGACTTAAGAATTGTAATTCTATAAAGGCTAAAAAATATATGAAAAAATATATAAAGGAAAAGAACAACAAAAATCTTCATATAATTAATCTGTTTTTAGACCACTTGACTTAGGCTTTTAAAAACACAATAGTGGTGATGCTCTTGATCGCTGGATGCAGTGATGGCTTGGCTGGAGGCTGCGGAGGAGAGAGTGAAAAGTTTACCTCTATATGTCTGAAGTGGCTAAAAAAAGTAATTAGCCAGTACTGTATAAATAGTTACAACTTTTCACACAGGATTCAGAAATGCTAGAGTAGGCTACACATCGGTTTGTTTATTGAATTACTAGAACGGAGAATGGAGATACAGTACAGGATAGTCTACAGTATTTATCCTCTTTCTTAAAATAGTATTAAAACTAACAAGGCTCTTTAAAATATATATTTTGAAAGAATTTACAACTACACAGGTTTGTACCAGGGTTTGAACCCACTATCGCTATCATTGCAATCTTTCGCATTACTGTGAGGTGGCCTAGCCCATTATTAAAATACAGTTTCACTCCCCAATATCAAAGCACTAACAGATATAGAGTTCTTCAAGGTTCCAAAATGTTGGACCCATTCCGAAAATGCCTGAAAAACTTTACTACCCAAACCCGATATACATAAATACAATAGTCAAAAATGGAGATCCCTTCCACATGGGCCCAATAACAAAAAGAACCGATACGAAAGGTACCATCGAAAAAAGGTGCAAACAGACCCACGCCTGTTCAGAATGGAGAGACCTGTTCGGTACCAAAAGTGGATAGAGAAAAAAAGATAGAATGTGCCACACAGCAGACTACTAAAGCTACATTGTTTATTTTTTTAGTTAATTCTTAAGAAAAAACCCTTTGATATTTCAAAAATATGTGCTCATTCATGTGTAATTACTTCCTCCAACTAATCAAAGTATTCTCGTAAGTGTAAAATTTTCCATTCAGAATACAAATGAGGAAGCCGCTCGAATTGCGGGAGCTATGTTATGCCTCCATCTTTAAAATACATTAGCCAATGAGGGACATACCTAGAAATTCAAGCTCTGCCTTTCGCGCTTTTACACTGCAGTGGCACCGTGACGAATGCCAGGGGGAGAATACTCATGACTGCTGGCAGATCTGAAAGCCTGTTGAAGATAAAGGATCATGCCTATTCTCGATGACATGTAATGGCAGCACAGGCCTTAGCTATACAGTAGGCAAGAATTGTTCACCTGGCAACACAAACTCAGATTTTCTGTTTCAAAATAACAGCGCTCCTAATTCATTACAATAATCATTGTTAATTCATTGCATAGGTGTCCATGTTTATGTGTTGCTAAAATTAGTCTATTGTTGGATATAAAAACTTTAACTTTATTGTCACATAGTACAAGTACCAGTGAAATTAGCCATCAACCTATCCATACAACAAAACATCACATCGAGTAGACAGGACAGGAAGACAGGGATTTGAAAAACAAAACAGCATTACATGAGGAAAGATGAGGGGAAAAAAAAGAAAGGCAGCCCCATATTATGCCCCTTCGGGGGTACAGTGTGGTAACATGAAAAAAAAACACCTCAGCAACATTAGCACAAGTCAGTACACTCTGAACAAGACTCGCAACAGGGGTGGTGGGGGCGGGAAAAGGGTAAATGAGGGGACCAGCCAAAACAGACAGCCCGCATCTATAACTGCAGCCTTCGTAGGCGCTGTCCATAGACCCGTCATTATCAGGCTGGAGGGTATGAAGCTGCGAAAGGCGGGGGATGGGGGGATAGGAGGTGTATCTGTACAAATGTGTGAGAGTTCGTGTGTGTGTGTGTAGGCCTGGAGATTTTCTGTGTCTGGCAACAGTCCCAAGGTGACAAGTCCGCAGGATGTCGATACGGGGCAGCCTTGGTCCTGTCCCAGACAGAGTCACACCACCAGGTGTCTGGTGATGGGGGGAGGGAACAAAGAAAAAGAGCATTTCACTGCAGCGCTGTCCGGGAGAAATATGTTATTCCAGCCTTGTCCAAGGCCAGTGGTGGGGGAGCCGAAAAAGATAAGATGTGTTGACTTCTTGGGGTAGCAGCCGCATTCCAATCTGCACGTCTGGTCCCAATTTGGTCCATTTGGGTCTACAAAACGATCCACTTTCCTTTGCAAAGCTGTGAGCTTCTCCGTGATGTTAACCAACTTGTGGTCTAAAGACCCAGTCTGAGTGCAAACGGCTCTGCCCACTGTTTCAATCATGACGGGCAGCCCTGTGTGGCAATGAACAGCTGTCACAGTCTTCTTAATTTCACGATAAACCAGGACAACGCCTAATCCCATCAGCAGAAGACCTGTTATCATGGTTCCGAATAGGTAGATATCTTCAACGTCCTCCACAGAAAGAGCCACCAGACACACGACCCGCCACCTCGCCCATGCGTCCATCGCGTAGCCAGCTGCATACGTTCCGGCAGGGCAGTCAGGTTCCCCCGAACCCAAGCTTCGCGTCGAGAATACGGTGTCAATTGCGTTTAGAGACCAGTTGATCAAATCCATAATTTCCGTAGTTTGGAGAACAGTGCTGCGAGAGGCTCTCAGAGTACAGGACACAGACAAGACAAGAGCAAGCAGGGAAGATAAGGGAAGGGAGAGGGAGAAAAATGTGACCGCCTCCGTTGAGAGCCAAAGGAAGAGACCCTAAAAAAAAGACTCTAGTGAACGTTTTTCAAATGTAATCCTGTTTTCACATGAGATACTGACAATTTATATTAAATTGTGTTTACAACATATGTTTCTTTTTAAAAATAAATAAATGTTAAATTATTATTTTTTGCTATCAGATGTGCTTATTGTTTCTTTACACACAACACAATTGCATTTGGTTACAATTCACAAGCTATATAATGAAATAACAATGATTACCTACCATGAGGCCAGACAAAGACTTAAACATTTCTGGAGCAGCTGTACCAGCGCATTCTGTTAATTCGGACTTCTGGGGTATGCTGGCGCGCTTTTTGCTGCCGCGCTTTTTGCTGCCGCTCCTTGCACTCCTTGCACTGTTTGGTTTTTAAATACTGATGCAGGTTTTCAAACTGCTGTTTTAGTTCATACATCTGGACGCAGTTATGGCCACATTGGTGCGTCTCACATTGGTGCAGACTTGAGTAATTTATCCCTGCTCGTTCGTTCGGAGTTGCCATCTGCGGTGTACCAGAGCCCTGTTAATGTTGCGTTGTTCAATGCACGCGCAGTAAACAATAAAGACCGTTTTTTATCAGAAATTATCACAGAGCGAAAACTGGACATATTGTTTTTAACTGAAACATTGCATAAACAACGTGACGGTCTCCTCTTCAACCAGATCACTCCTGAGGGGTATGGACTGTTTGGTGTCCCGCGATTTACTGGTCGAGGTGGGTGAATTATTGTGGTTCATAATCTGCAATTTAACATCAGAACTGTGTGTGTACCATAGTTCTTATAATTTGAATGCCTTGTTTTGAATATTTCTTCTCCAAAAGCAGTTACCATCGCTACTGGCTATCGATATATATTTGATTCTGGTCTACCCTTTGACTCTCATGTGAGGTTTGCTGTTAGTAGCTTGTATTTTATTCTCAGAAATATTGCCAGACTCCGTTCTATGTTATCCCTCTCTGTAGCTGAAAGGCTTGTTAATACCTTTGTATTTTCGTGCATTGTCTACCGGAATGCACTTCTTGCTGGGGCTCCTAAAACCACACATAACAAACTTCAATGTGTACAAAAGTCTGCTGCTAGGATCCTGACTGGAGTCAGGAGAAATTAAAATATAACACAGATTTTAAAGACTTTTCACTGGCACCCGGTCAGGTTCTGAGTTGATTTTAAAATCCTTATGCTCACATATAAGGCACTGCATGGTTTGGCCCCTCAGTATTTGTCTGCATTTTTAATTTCATATACACCAAAGCGTCACTTACGCTCCTCACAAGCTGGTCTGTTGACAGTCCCACAGACTCTGTTGCGCACTGTGGGGGACAGGGATTTCTCTTCCTATGCTCCTAGGCTTTGGAATGCACTCCCTCCAAATATCAGAGATGCACAGACACAAATCTCATTTAAAAACATTTTTTTAGGTTAGCCTTTTACTAGATGTTTTTCCTTGTGTTTGTTGTGTTTTAAATGTATTTGTTATATTATGTAAAAGCATCTTGAGAAGCTACTTTAAAGGTGCTATATAGAAATAAAGTTGAATTAAAACGAGCAGTATGTTTTTGAAAATAAATCTGAGTTTGCATGGCTGGCATAATAGGGAGAGGCAAGAACGTAATATTCAGTGAGTTGTCATATTTACTGCTCAAAAAAATAAAGGGAATACTTAAACAACACAATGTAACTCCAGGTCAATCACACTTCTGTGAAATCACACTGTCCACTCACTGTGTCAAACACTGATTGACAATCAATTTCACATGCTGTTGTGCAAATGGAAAAGACAACAGGTAGAAATTATAGGCAATTAGCAAGACACCCCCCAATAAAGGAGTGGTTCTGCAGGTCATGACCACAGACCACTTCTCAGTTCATATGCTTCCTGGCTGATGTTTTGGTCACTTTTGAATGCTGGCGGTGCTTTCACTTTAGTGGTAGCATGAGACGGAGTCTACAACCCACACAAGTGGCTCAGGTAGTGCAGCTCATCCAGGATGGCACATCAATGCGAGCTGTGGCAAGAAGGTTTGCTGTGTCTGTCAGCGTAGTGTCCAGAGAATAGAGGCGCTACCAGGAGACAGGACAGTACATCAGGAGATGTGGAGGAGGCTGTAGGAGGGCAACAACCCAGCAGCATGACCGCTACCTCTGCGTTGTGCAAGGAGGAGCAGGAGGAGCACTGCCAGAGCCCTACAATATGACCTCCAGCAGGCCACAAATGTGCATGTGTCCACTCAAACGGTCTAAAACAGACTCCATGAGGGTGGTATGAGGGCCCGACGTCCACTGGTGGGGGTTGTGCTTACAGCCCAACATCGTGCAGGACATTTGGAATTTGCCAGAGAACACCAAGATTGGCAAATTTGCCACTGGCACCCTGTGCTCTACACAGATGAAAGCAGGTTCATACTGAGCACATGTGACAGACGTGACAGTCTGGAAACGCCGTGGAGAACGTTCTGTTGCCTGCAACATCCCCCAGCATGACCGGTTTGGCAGTGGGTCAGTAATGGTGTGGGGTGGCATTTCTTTGGGGGGGCTGCGCAGCCCTCCATGTGCTCGCCAGAGGTAGCCTGACTGCAATTAGGTACCGAGATGAGATCCTCAGACACCTTGTGAGACCATATGCTGGTGCGGTTGACCCTGGGTTACTCATAATGCAAGACAATGCTAGACCTCATGTGGCTGGAGTGTGTCAGCAGTTCCTGCATGAGGAAGGCATTGATGCTATGGACTGGCCCGTCCGTTCCCCAGACCTGAATCCGATTGAGCACATCTGGGACATCATGTCTCGCTGGCTGCTTTAGTCCAGGTTTGGGAGGACATCCCTCAGGAGACCATCAGCCACCTCATCAGGAGCATGCCCAGGCATTGTAGGGAGGTCATACGGGCACGTGGAGGCCACACACACTACTGAGCCTCATTTTGACTTGTTTTAAGGACATTACATCAAAGTTGGATCAGCCTGTAGTGTGGTTTTCCGCTTTGATTTTGAGTGTGACTCCATATCCAGACCTCCATGGGTTGATAAATTTGATTTTCATTGATAATTTTTGTGTGATTTTGTTTTCAGCACATTCAACTATGTAAAGACAAAAGTATTTCATATGATTAGTTCGTTCATTCAGATCTAGGATGTGTTATCTTAGTGTTCCCTTTATTTTTTTGAGCAGTGTACAATTTCTTATACAATGAAGCTTTAAGTAATATTTTCATAAAAACAACCACGCCTAACCAAAAGGAGTTAACATCATCGTTCTGTGAGTAGCCTCACTTTGATTTAGCTGTCTAAAGAACTATCTAGCACACCATCAGTCACTTACATCATTTTACATCTGTTTATGTCCCAAATATGGAACAATTTAAACTCAACAGGTACAGTCATATGCAAACGTTTGGCACCCCTGACAATTTCCATGATTATCATTTAAAAATAATTGGGTGTTTGGATCAGCAATTTCATTTTGATCTGTCACGAATCATTTGAAAGCGGAGGCAGGTGCGTCTTCACAAACAAACTTTTATTGAACTCTTGACAAGAAACACATAGACAAGAAAACATTAGTGACTACAATGATACCTAACATGCAAAACAATAACAACACCACATAAACACAAGACCAGACTCTATAACATTTACCCTAGAACACATGAAACACGTTACATTAAACACATGAACATAATAAGGAGATCTACACAACAGAACAAGAACAACCACATACCTTGAACCACACCAAACAAATGAACACACAGAACTAAATACCATACTAACGAGGGGAGGGTGTGCAGGTGTGGACTAAACAACAGAACCGATAGGCTGACAAAAACATGTGATGGGAACATGTGACCAAAGAGCAGGAAAACAGAACCAAAACAAAACAAACAGGAGAGAAATCACCACAAAGTGACACATGGAACAAGCACAGAAACTAGGGACATACACAGACCATAAGGCAGAACTAAAACACTGTGCACAGCACTGGAAGACCACTAGGAGAAACTAAAGAAACCATAATCAAGAAATAACCCTAAAACTGAGTCCAGATCTGAATTCATGTTCACAAGGGTGTCTGGGAGCCCTGGCGGCAGGGTGTCTGGGAGCCCTGGCGGCAGGGTGTCTGGGAGCCCTGGCGGCAGGGTGTCTGGGAGCCCTGGCGGCAGGGTGTCTGGGAGCCCTGGCGGCAGGGTGTCTGGGAGCCCTGGCGGCAGGGTGTCCGGGAGCCCTGGCGGCAGGGTGTCCGGGAGCCCTGGCGGCAGGGTGTCTGGGAGCCCTGGCGGCAGGGTGTCTGGGAGCCCTGGCGGCTCAGGGGGTCCGGACGTCAGCGGTGGTGCAGGGGGTCCGGACGTCAGCGGCTGAGCAGGGGTTCCGGACGTCAGCGACTGAGCAAGGGGTCTGGTCTCCTCCCAGGCTGCGTCATCACCAAACTCAGGTGGCGGAGGGAGGATCAGGACCTCCAGGTCCGTGGCTATAGGGGGCTCAGGTGTTGGCAGAGCTGGGGCCTCGGTCTGGTGGGCCGGCTGTGGCGGTGAGCAGGCTGCTGCCGGAGGCTGTGGCGGTGAGCAGCCTGCAGCTGGAGGTTGTGGCGGTGAGCAAGCTGCTGCCGGAGGCTGTGGCGGTGAGCAGGCTGCTGCCAGAGGCTGTGGCGGTGAGCAGGCTGCTGCCGGAGGCTGTGGCGGTGAGCAGTCTGCTCTTGGAGGCTGTGCCGGTGAGCAGGCTGCTGCTGAGGTTCATGGGTCAGGCTTTTGTATACAGTGTGTAACGAGTCCCACACTCTGAGTAAATAATAGGAGGATTTAATAAATACTCAATGAAAACCAGGTAGTATTCCAAAGGCAGTAACAAACAGGCCAGGTTTGGTACACAGACTGGGCAAAAAAGACACAATCCACAATCCTTTGGCAGTAACGGGGACAGGCAGGGTTCGATACACAGTGCAGGCAGAAACAGTAAAGATCCGATATCCAAGAGATTAGTCAGAGGGCAGGCAGAGGTCGTTAACATA
This sequence comes from Umbra pygmaea, assembly GCA_016801145.1. NCBI lineage: Eukaryota > Metazoa > Chordata > Actinopteri > Esociformes > Umbridae > Umbra > Umbra pygmaea. The sequence goes on along the minus strand of JACXGM010012585.1, from coordinate 7,031 downwards.
GGCAAAGGTACTTAGGGGCAAACCCAGATAGAGAAGTCAAAGGGCAAAAATAGAGAAGTCAAAAATACAAGTCAGAACCAGGAATCAGGCCTGTAACAGAATCATTAGCAATACCTCGCAATGAGGCATCGAGTCAGTCAAGGTTATATACAGCTGGGACATATTAGCAGGTGTTTAGAATTCTGGTGATTGGAATCTTAGATGCGTGTTGCATTCATGTGGATGGGGATCTTGGTGAGAAGTAGTGGGAAGAACAGATGACAGTGTTTCAGTAGAACCGGCCAGGGAAGATCTCACACAGTGTGTGTACCAATGACACTTACTCTGACTATTTTGCCCTGGAATGTGGAAAAATGTGGAACCTCTGTCCCACCCTACTCTTTACTATTGCAATTGAGCCCCTTTCGGTGGCTTTGCAGGCCTAAAACTCTTTCGTACAGTGTTTCATTGGAGGGTGTTGAACATAGGTTGTCATTGTATGCTGACTACGTGTTGCTCTATATACATATCCTTTCAATGTCTTTACCATTTTGGAGAACTTTGGCTCTTATTCTGGTTACAACAGGAGTGGGCAACTATTTTTGCCTCAGGGCCACATTGAGCTTTTAAAACCAAGTGAAGGGCCGCATTTTATAGCGATTTATTAAATTACTACGCCCCCTACACAGTTATGTGTGTATCCTACAGAAAATAAATGTTGTTTTGTAACACCATTTCCTTGTTTGTTGTTGACTTCTTAGAATTTAATAACTACTGTTTGTTTCAAGTCTATTTAACGGACTCGCAGACACCTGCAAATCAAGACAACAGCGCATATTGAAAATAATTTGAGTCATAAATTATTTTTCAAGTATAATGAACCATTCAAGAACTAAGGGGGTTGAAGTCCACCTGGCACTTTGTTGAAATTTTGGCTTCTGAAAGGGACACACTTGGTCCTACAGTAAAGTGCATTATAGTTTTGGATTCAGAAGACTCTTGGCTACAAGTATAAATCAAACCCAAACTTTTGTGACATTGTTCATGCATGATGCCAACAAAAACCAAAAAATTGTATGTTTAATTTTTTAATAATTATTGTAAAATACTTGTAAATTATGATGAACATCACTGTAAAAGCCATATTGGCATGCCCCCAGGTCTTGAGAACCAGTGTGAATAAGTTCGGGGACATATAAATAAGTGAATTGAACACTGTATGTATAGTAGCCTACATATATTTACTATTTCCCAATACGTTTTTAAAAACCCAACTATCCTGAACATCGCAAAAAAATAACCTGTTTTAGTGCAGGGTGATGTCCTACCTCCTTGCAGAAATATTATTTTGTCATTTTCACTTCCTGATTTCAATCTGTAATGTTTTTAATTTACCAAAATATAATCAGTGAAAAGTACACAACTTTGAGATGCGATTTTTCTGGCTGTCATTAATCCACAAGGACGAACCACTCCTCATTATTTGCATTGGCATTATTTTATCAGCGGAACCCCCTCTTTCTAACCATGCTGGAATTAATTTGGGGGGAATATAAAAACCTTCTGTGCATCAGTTTCTGACGTAATTAATACAAATAAAAGAATATAGGAAAATAAATAGCACCTATTACAAATTTGGAGCAATTGAGGGAATTCTGTCAAGCCATCTGAAAACTGAAGTATGTTTTATTGTGCCACAGTATCCAACTTATAAAAACTATAAAAAATGCAAGCGTAGAGCAAAGTTAACCATAATTGCTGCCAATAAATAAAAAATTTACAAAACCAGTCAGAATTTCCAGCAATCAAGAAAAATTGAAAAACTAAATTTGGAAGTAATTTATTCATTTTCAGATATATTTTTTCAGATAAATATGTTACATGTTGTAGCAACATGCTGCAATCAGGGGAAACAAAGAGAAAAAGTATGCTCAGTTTCATCACTAATAGCTTCAGTGGGGAGAACAAGTTTTTGATACACTTCCGATTTTGCAGGATGTCCTACTTACAAAGCATGTAGAGGTATGTAATATTTATCATAGGTACACTTCAACTGTGAGATACAGAATCCTAAACAAAAATCCAAAAAATCACATTGTATGATTTTCAAATAATTAACTTGCATTTTATTGCATGACATAAGTATTTGATACATCAGAAAAGCAGAACTCAATATTTGGTACAGAAACCTTTGTTTTAAATGACAGAGATCATACATTTCCTGTAGTTCTTAACCAGGTTTGCACACACTGCAGCAGGGATTTTGGCCTACTCCTCCATACAGACCTTCTCCAGATCCTTCAGGTTTCAGTTCTGCTTTTCTAATGTATCAAATACTTATGTCATGCAATAAAATGCAAATTAATTATTTAAAAGTCATACAATGTGATATTCTGGATTGTTGTTTTAGATTCCGTCTCTCACAGTTGAAGTGTACCTATGATGAAAATTAAACACCTTATAATGTAGGAAAACCTGCAAAATTGACGTTGTATCAAATTCTTGTTATCCCCACTGTTTATATTACATTTTGAGTTTAGCTATGACATATGGCAAGAAAGAAAAATATGCCTGTCCGATGAAAGCAAACAATTTTAAGTCAGACAATAATATTTTAGGAGTCTGTGGTGCACATTTGTATTTTTGTTATCATTTTTATTTTTTTAATATATTTATTTATCACAGGTACAACAATGACGGACAGAAAAAGGTACATAGCAAAATTTTCTTCCCCGTACCCTTCCCCTCCCCTATATCCATTCCACCCGATTCCCCTACCCCCAAAACCCCACACAAAACATCCAGACAAAAACACATCACACTGACATACAGATCTCACACGATAGAGCTGTGCCTTGGTATATCAAGGCGCGCTTCGGCTGAGTGAATAAAATTTCGGTGGCAGATTTTAAAAGAAAACAATACAACAAATGGCCACCAGGTGGCTCCAGGGTGCACATTCATCCAAATCATTTCCCTCAAACACGTTGTCCACAACAGATGATTTTATCATTAAAACAACTACGTTCTGAAGTTAAATGTAGTATTTGTAGCACTTTAGTAATTAAACTATTGTCCTACAATATAACTGTCTCATGTAAACTGCCTACATTATATTTAAAATACCTTTTCATTTATGAAATCATACACAGTCTATTCAGTTAATCTCAACTCCTTTGAAAACATATTGAGTTCATACGGGCTTGATGGTGTAGTTAAAACGACTGAGGTCTCCTAACCGGGCGTATATTTATGTATATTATGGTGTCACAGTATATTAATCATACACTGTTCGTTGCTGCTTTAATTTTTATTAGAGATCGCTGTTGTTCATTTTGCTCATCTAAGAGTAGTAATGGGTAAATCTATTAATCATACACTGTTCGTTACTGCTTTCATAAACAACTGTAGTAATTGGCGCATCATGAACTAGTAATGAGTACAGTACATTTATTACGGATTGTGATAATTTGATTTCAACAGGAATTGTGACCAGATTGACTTTGATAACTATGGTGAATTTTAGGCTTTGCTTTTGTGTAGGGAAAGATTATCATTTTTTTTATATCAAGAAATAGGTTAAAAACGCCACCAAAACTTTTTCCCATGATTTACAGTAAGAGAGATCGCTTTGTGAACTACAGTACATCTCTTGTCTCGAACAATATACGTCAGTGGATGCTAGGCAATGGGAGACAACAATATACGTCATGTAAGCGACTTGTTCTTCAGGCATTCCCGGGGATTCCCGTTTATATATCACAACGCTACTTTTGTGAATAATCATCTATATTTGTCAATGTACCACACAGCTCAGCAGTGTGTAAGATGATGGGGATATGCAGAGAACAATGATCATTCATTACGTTTGCAGTTTAAATGTTGTGCTGACTGTGGACCAGGACATGACAAAATGTAGAATAGAATCAATATTGTAATGATTGCGCTCTTGGGGAGAAAATGATTCAACACGTTGGCAACGCTATGAATATAGAGCTCCAAAAACTTTTTTCTTTTTATATATGAAAAAAATCTCACTGATGATATGAAAAAAATTGCCCAGAATTTACGGACACACTGTTTGTTATTTATATGAATCCATTGCTAGCGATGGGCAGACTGAACAACTTGAAAAGCTCAGATGCTCACAGTACAAGTATTTGCCAGCTAGTAGGCTAGAGGGAGTGGGAACACTCATTTGCTGTAGAATACGGCAGGAGGAACACCCTGGACAGAACGCAGGTTTACTCTAGAATTTCTAAATTTAAATTTCTAGCGGAAAATGGATACTACAGTTGTGTTTTCTGTCTTCAGTGAAAGCATACAACCGGTAGTTTGTTAGTTCCTACGTAACGAATGATCATTGTTTTGTGCATATCCCTACCACACACTGCTGAGCTGTGTGGTACACTGATTCTTCGCAAATATAGATGATTATTCACAAAAATTATACACTAGTTTACAATTTGAATGCGTCCTCTAAATAGAATGAGATAAAATAACATATACATTTCCTGGGACTCGAAAATACAACATAGACATTTAATCAGAGCCACCTTAACTGATATGCCACTCCGGGTGTGCATGTGGGTGAACAAAATCGTGGACATACTAACGTTATGAAATATAATTTAAAGGAAATACAATGTAGCCTATTTAAATTTTGTTTAATAGATTACAGTGATAATACAGTTATAATTGTGTACAGATTATAATTTAAAAAAAATACCCTAACAGAATATTATGATTAGGTCATTATCCCTGTTTGGAGAAAGTAACTTCAAAACAGACATTCTTATTTTACACAAAACATCGGCAATGCTTAGTGCAAATGTGAACACAAACATGCAGCTTTTGCATTCGCTTTCACAAAGGTGTTTCTCTCATTGTATCTAATATGGGAAGGAGATGTAAACTATTGACATGTGTAATAAATATTACAAATTCTTGACCTACAATGCAAATTATGTTCTTCTGGATATGTAGGATATGTATTTGAATTGGCTGATCAACATCTTAGAAATAGGAGATTAGCTTGATAAATGAGTCATTTGGCATAGTTATAAAAAGTACTTGTATTTGTACTCGTATCGGAAAGTACCCAAAATTAAATACTCTGTAATTGTTCTCGTTCCATAAAAATTGGTATTGGCCCATCCCTAGACTTTACCAAAATTGCATTTGAGCTACAGTTACACGTTGAACAAAAAGTTTTTTGCTTGGGAATAGTTTCATGTAATCATCACATGGGGTTTAGGGGTTTCGTAACACAATGACTAGCTATTTGGCCATCAGACAATGGTCTGGCTGAGGGGAGATTAAAAGTATCAACTTTCTACAAAAATTATGCACTCTTTTCTCTTCCAACTTCTTCATGATCTCATTCTGGTCTGGTCAGCACAAAGCATGACAGATAAAAATATATTTTTAATTACTTGCAGTATACATTTGTAAGCATAGGCCTATGTTGCTGAATTAAAATAATCTTAAATACAGTCATTAAATAAAACCTAAATGACCAGGTAATGGTAGTTTATAACTAACTAGTTATCATTATTAATAATAACTATTTGAATGAATCCTCTATAAACAAGCTGAGAAAAAAAGGAGATGGTCGTGAGCGGGTCTAGAACTTACAACTCTCTACACTGAAAAATATCAATGTAATCGCAACCGATCCAGCCCGCTACAACACCGTGCTGTGGGGATGTTCTTGAAAAAAAAGAAGGTATCTTTTGAGGGAGTAAAACTGTACTTTGATATACTTTGTAAATAGTTAAAATCTTTCACAAAGGATTCAGGGACACATTCTGATTGGAGAATGCAGACGCAGTAGTCTACGATATTTATTTGCTTTCCTATAGCTGTTTTAAAACAAACAAGGCGTAATTTAAATTAAGAAAGTAATCCTAAATACAATTAAATTGATTTAATATCAGTCTATGTCCTCAAAAAATGTATCTCTAGTATCTCTAGGAAGGATTAGAACTGCAATCTCCCATTTCTTTTTAAGTGGTCTAGCACCAGCCAGCGAGGAGTATAGACCATTTATTGGCAACTAAATGCACTGATTGGTGCCGTGGTACGAAAAGCACCACTTTATCGTGTGACATCTGTACATGTATATCTAATTTACAATAGTAAGATTAATACTATTTCTAACTTGTTTTAAGGCAGACCTGTCGGAAGCCTCTGCAAGCTGTGAAAATATTAGATAAATGACTTTAGAGAATTTAGAGTGAGATCCCTTCAAGGTGTACTTAGCTAAGGGGGGCTGACAGGATTTCCACTGTAGTAAAATCCTGTGTTGAGCTAATAATGTTGTGAAAGCAATAATTTCAGAATTTTTATTATTTTATTTAATCAAGTTACCTGGGATTCCAAACAGAGCAATTAATGGGCATGTAGTCAGGTGAATTTTGAGGGCTTCAGACAGAGTATGGAATACTGAATTCCAAAAGCAATTCAGTTTTGGGCAAGTAAAAAACATGTGGTATATGTCACAGGGAGAGGAGTGACACCTGTCACACACATCCATCACTGCTGGGTAAATTTTGGATAGCCTACACTTTGAGTAATGTACTCCGTGTATAACCCTAAATTCTATGAGACCAAGAAGGGCACACGAAGAGGTAGAACTTGTTCTTTTAATAGCCTCTTCCCAGAACTCTTTAGAAAATACCAGTGGTGGGCCGTCAGGGCCTGCAAGGCCTTCTCTGCAGGCCCAAAGATAATCAGAATCAGAAATGTATTTTTGTACTTCTTTAATATATTTTTTTATTTAATATATTTTTCAATAATATATATTTTACAAAGTTCATTTAAATTAGTCTATATGGTGATTTCATTGCTTCAGTAAGTTCTTTTCAGTTGCCTTGCTTTTAGCGCAGCTCATATAAATGAAAGCTTTTATCCAACAAGATTTTTTCATATGTGTTGTCTCCGGGTAGACTAGGGCATTCAGAATTCCGAGTGAATGCCGTCTGCTGTTGAAGCCCATCAGGACCATGTTGTTGATTGTCATATTTTTAACCAATCAGATTTCGACTTTA